>NMRB01004693.1:11594-32599 GCA_002633025.1 Notospermus geniculatus
TTTGTTTATTCACTGGACATCCTTCTATCAACTCCATATCAAATTTCAATGGAACTCTGTTGGATAAAAATGTTACTTCCTCTTAAAACTGTCGCTACTCTTCATTTTCTATTCTAACGCAAAGAAGGGCTCCACCAGGTTATCCAAACTGCCACCAGGTGGTACTTATTTTTATAAAAAACTTGAAGTGTCGACAGATCATTTACCATCATTCATACTTTGGCACAATGTTCCAGCTTGCCATAAAAATTCATCGATTTGCCCTTGTTTTTCACAATTCTCCTCGTTTTCGGGCCTCACCTCTCGTCTTGTAGGGGGCACTACAGCCAGAATAATAGGAGTACGGACCTAAAATTTTGGGGTTTTCCATAAGACATCCTTATCAACCTCTGTACCAAATTTCATCAATTTCTAGGGGGGTCAACTCCACACCCATTGCCATTCTCTCAGATTGCGACTCTTAAACGCGTGTGAACTATGATGTAGGCCTATTGTTTGTCTCTACATGTAGGCCCTACTTTCCGCTTCACTTCAGCAAATGTGACATACAGAAACCACCTCTGATAGAAAGACGCCTTTTGTCTCTACACAAACCTTAGTCTCAAAACGGCCTTTTCTTACATCGGCATGTCATTTGATTGCGAAGTAGATAGGCTACGTTTCCAATATCAACCGTGGAGACCAAGGCACCTGATCCGAAGCAGACGAAACTGTAAAAAAAATCTCATTACCTGAAACGCAGACGAAGGAACATCTGATTGAAGAAAAAAATGTCGATCAAAGATCGGCTGTCATCACCGGTAGAAGTGTCCTGGAAAAGGGTCAAAGGAAGTGTTTAATATGTGTCGGTCAGATGGTGCCGCGAACAATAGAGACCTTTAAGATCCGTCACGTCGCCGTCGCCGTCCCCGTCGTGGGCAAAGAACGTCACGGCGTAGCGATGTTCGGACCACCTCGTGAAGAAATGCTCAACAAAATTGACGTCCACGATACTCAATTCGTCCGCAAAACGATAGATGGCGCACCGATCCCCACCAATTGATGACGTAGAACGCAGAAATGGGAATCACGGCGGGGACGGCGACGGCGACGTGACGGATCTTACATGTAAGGTCTCTAATGCACATTTTGCAGACTTGAAAGTTGCCGGCGGTGATACTGGAGCATTGTAAACTAGATTTTCATTGGCTGACTGTCAACTGCATTCTCACTGGCAGTCGAAACCGCTATTTCGTTTTTTTTAAAATCAAAATATGTTTCATTTGATGAATCGAAATCTGGTTTTCATCGCCCTAATAATAATAATACTGGCTTTTATTTGTCAACTGTACATGTACTGACTTCACACTGGCCGAAGCTTGTTCCTGCTTGGTGTTGCTTGTTCTGCCTCCTTTATGATGCTGCGGCAATCTGCTTGGCGCCTTTCACAATAATGTTTGCGTATACCTCTTTTAATGGCTACTTTACTGCAGATTCCGATGGAAGCAGGATATCTTTATGATGCTGTACGGCTCTATGCAGAAGCTGCCCACAAGATTCTCGAGAGGGGAGGATACGTGTCGGATGGAAGAGCGATATTCCAGGAGTTGCGTGGCAAGGAGTACTGGAGTAAGTTTTCAGCATTGTAAACCTGTTGTGCGCGATGATACGTGTGGCCAGTACTGTACATTCTGCATAATGCATCGTGCGAAATCGGCTGACCTCTTCCTACACTCTGCAGCAAACAGCCAGATTCCGTGTTCAACACTTTGGGATTTTTTCGTGCGCCCAATCAGAAGCCTCGTTTCTTTTGCGATAATTTATTCATACGCTTCATATATTCATACAGTTCCATCGACCGCCATCTTGTTATCGTACCCGAGCTGCCGATGCAAGATTTGCCGTGATTGGTTGCTATTTTTGGGACCGGGGAAATCAGTTTTTTGCACACGGCACGTTGAACACGGAATGTGGTTTGCTTGCGTGAAGGTCAAGGGAGGAAAAGCCGAGTCTTTACCTGAACTCCGTGAAGGTGGTACTGTAGCACTCCATCGAGATGCGCCTTGACTTTGGGTGACAAAAGCACTCTGGCTGCATTGGCACGAACACATATCATCTGCTTCCCATTGGTTCACCATTGATCCATTCTTGATGTCATCTCGGATACTTGGTGTGGCGTCGTCGATCAATGCAATGTCCAAATACCTCGTCCTCTCGCTCAGGAGACAGAGGTCACGTCTGTCAATAATGACACAGATGCAATGTTATAAAATCGGATCTCGTGATGTAGTCACGAACTTTCTCACAATCTGTGTCCTATTCATCTTGAGGTCATCGATGTAATAATGAAATTCAAACTAAAACTGTCATTATCATCATTATCACTGTCGGCTTCATATCCCTTTTTGGATTTTTTTACAAAATACTACACAACTGTACGCCTTTATTCTTATTTAGTGCAGGGCAGTTGGAATGTTGGACCTTTTACATAAATCCCCATTCTGAGAACTCTCCAATTTGGGAATGAACAAATCGACGCCTTTGGCCATCTCCTCATAAAAAATAGCAGGGCTTTGGTCTCGCTCCTCTTCATACACTCGCACACAAAGTTTTTATGCACCCGACTTCCGAAAAAGTCGGGGGCATTATGTCGTGGCGTGTGCGTCGGCGTCGGTGTCGGTGTCGTCGTCGGTGTCGGTGTGGTCGTCGGTGTCGGTGTCCGTTAACATTTGGTTTCCGTCAATTAGCTTGAGAACGCTTTGACCGATCAACCTGAAATTTTTTGTGAGGGTTTGCGTCTATGAGGGGAAGGTTCCTTTCGATGACCAGCTCCGCCGCCCATCCAAGATGGTGGCTATGGTGGCCATCTTGAAATCGGGTTTCCGTCAATTAACTTGAGATTGCTATGCCCACAAACAACATACCAGTCGGGGGCATATGCCACGCTCTGCGTTGCTCTTGTTGTAAATAAAATGAAGAGGAGCAAGCTAAAAAATCCTGCTGTGGGAAGACGCCTTTGGCGAGAAAATTTTTGAGTATGCATCAGCTGAATCGTGCAATGAAAATCACGCGAGAAAACGCGTGAACATCAGCTGTAACGATGATCAAACAGCCCAGTCCAGGTTATCAATCACAGCTAAGTGAAGTTAACTTGTCATAACAAGAACATTGCTACATGTATAATTGATGAGATTCTCCTATCTCTGACGTCTTGTATTGACTTTTCTGATAAGGCTCAGATACAAGTATGTTCCATTTCACATCACCGGTGATCCGAAGTCTGGCTTTTAAATGAAAAGCTTTTAACGTGAATATTTGAGAAGGTTTTATCCGATCTTCTTTCCGTTAAAATGTAAATGTCATCAAGTCGTACATGGAGGGGGAGGTAAATAGGACAGATGTGGTACAGACGATGCATTATCTATCTTTATTTCGACAGATATTTTAACTCGCACTTCATCACCGAATTTTTATGTACATATATGATATATGGCTCACTTCATGTTTGATTTATGACATTACCTGCTAATAAACAGACTTTGCGTGAGATATCTACTTGTATTTAATCTGGCGGGATTTTTTTCCGTCAGGTTGGAGAGTTGGGATAATTTTTTTTAAATGTTTTTCTCGCGATCCCGGCGTTGGCTGAGGAAATAGCGTGTTTTCGGGCTGTCGTGCTGCTCAACTTCCTGTTTCACAAATAAATTTCTTAGAGAAGTTCCTGTTTCGATGTGAACACTCGATGAACCACAACGATCATGGGTGGGCGACTTGCGAAGAAACTTTGCGGGAATTCGAGGAAATTTTCTCTTTATCTCCGAATGGTCAGAATAGGCAACACACGTTGCAGGTGTGACAGGAACCCGAGTACCCGGGAATATAAATCCGGTTTTGTTTTTCGACGAGGGATTAGTAATATGTACATGGTATGCATGGCTATGGAAACTATTCCAATATAACTTTGCAATAGCACATTGTAACTAGGACGTGCATTCCTAGAACTTCCATTCCTTTCACACTGTAAACGGAAAGGTACGACCGTATTCGTTTCTTGTCTATCAGGCCGGCGTGACAGGAATCTAAGTCCCCCTGGAATCTAAGTCAGCTTTTATTGTTCAGCGAGGGATTAGAATATATAGCTAGAGAGACCATCACAGAAAAAAAAATCAACTCGAGTGGAAACTCAAAGTCTCACTTTAGGGACAAAATGGTTCGAAATACTTTTTGACTCAAAATGAAACAGAAAATATTTCGGCCCGAGACCATGACACCTCGTTCCGAGAGAAAATATTTCGGGTTGAGATACTGACAATCTCGATCTGAGAGAAAATATTTTAGGCCGAGATGTCATTGTCTCGCGCCGAAATATTTTCTGTTTCATTTTGAGTCAAAAAGTGTTTCGAACCATTTTATCCCCTAAAGTGAGACTCTGAGTCTCCACTCGAGTTGATTTTTTTTTCTGTGATGACCATTCGAACATAACCTTACAATAGCGGGCTATTGTTTAGCGGACTTGCATTCCTAGGACGCTGACTCCTGTCACACCTGCATGGGGTAATTTCCAAATCTGTATATAAAGCCAGCAGCACACCAGNAGGTGTGACAGGAACCCGAGTACCCGGGAATATAAATCCGGTTTTGTTTTTCGACGAGGGATTAGTAATATGTACATGGTATGGCTATGGAAACTATTCCAATCTTTGCAATAGCACATTGTAACTAGGACGTGCATTCCTAGAACTTCCATTCCTTTCACACTGTAAACGGAAAGGTACGACCGTATTCGTTTCTTGTCTATCAGGCCGGCGTGACAGGAATCTAAGTCCCCCTGGAATCTAAGTCAGCTTTTATTGTTCAGCGAGGGATTAGAATATATGGCTAGAGAGACCATCACAGAAAAAAAAATCAACTCGAGCGGAAACTCAAAGTCTCACTTTAGGGACAAAATGGTTCGAAATACTTTTTGACTCAAAATGAAACAGAAAATATTTCGGCCCGAGACCATGACACCTCGTTCCGAGAGAAAACATTTCGGGTTGAGATACTGACAGTCTCGATCTGAGAGAAAATATTTTAGGCCGAGATGTCATTGTCTCGCGCCGAAATATTTTCTGTTTCATTTTGAGTCAAAAAGTGTTTCGAACCATTTTATCCCCTAAAGTGAGACTCTGAGTCTCCACTCGAGTTGATTTTTTTTTCTGTGATGACCATTCGAACATAACCTTACAATAGCGGGCTATTGTTTAGCGGACTTGCATTCCTAGGACGCTGACTCCTGTCACACCTGCATGGGGTAATTTCCAAATCTGTATATAAAGCCAGCAGCACACCAGGCGATATTGCAAGCGATCTGGGCCGGCCGCATAGAAACTCCGCTAAGTGCTTCGACAGCCTATCGGTGTTAAAATGCATGGAAAAGTGTACAGCACTATCGGCAGATGGGCTCCGCTAGCGCCAGCGGAGTTTCTATGCGGCCACCATTGCTCGCCACCGATCTTCTCGCCAGCCACCACAGACTAGGATCGGCTTTGGTATTGTTTGACAAAGGGAGAACATCGCTGGCGAGAGGATTCCACGCATCGCTGTCCAGCGCACACCAAATTTCGCTGGCGATCACATCGCTTGCAATATCGCCTGATGTGCTACTGGGTTAAGGAGCACGCATTTCCACCGTGTCGTGGTATCATAAAGGAATCAACCATAAAGGTTCAACGTTCAAATTAAGCATTTTATAAATGTGGGCACTATCCCTTTAAACCTTAACAGATTTGCATTCTGACTCTTCCATATGATAGGCAAGACCATTCTGCATGTTTAGTGCAAATGTTGTTGAATTCAGACTTGTTGATCTTATGATAGTACAAAAGGACTGAATTAATGAGGACCCCACGAACGATGAGAGCGCATGGTCATACTGTGTACATTTGCATAGGCTAACGTACATTTGCACGTGGAACACTAATTGAAAATAGCTGGAAAAGCTAAAAATAGCTCTGCTATCCTCAGAAATGGAATTCAAGGCATCAAGTTGACAGATTCATGTACCCCAGTACCATAAAAAAGTTGAAGGCCCTGCCTATTACGTAAAGCCAAAATTCAGGCGGTGAGAGACATCTAGTGGCAACACTGTGAAGTGTATTCCTCAGTTACTTCATCGTTCGCAGTTAAATCTTTATGTTTGATTCCTTTATGGTGGTATCCATCAATCATCGCGATTTATTTGCTGCAACAATATTGTGCAAATGGGAATGTAGATGCCAATGTTTCGGGAACTGGTGATATTTAACGTTCCATCTTGCAGGTATAAATGGTTTTGGAAATCGTATTGATGATAATGGAGACTGCGAGGGTAATTACACTATCATCGCCCGTCGACCACCCGATCTTTCTAAGGACAGAAAGTCATGGGGGATGTATCCGATTGGTGTGTTCAAACGGGTTGAAGGAGGGAACTTGGTAGGTATTAAGCTTTTTGACGCTGTCGCAATTGACGAATTTGCACTTGCTGAACTAAAACAAGTAGACTTACACTAAAATGCTGCACGCGTGATGGGCAGTTTTCAGGCCACTTCTAAAATGCGGATTCGGCGGAATCGGCGAATTAGGGTTAAATCGACGGATTCAGTCATGCAATTAACGAAAGCGTTTCAATAGATTTATTAATTTCATTACTTATTGCAACTTTCGTAAATAACATTACATGTATAATATTAACCTTAATTCCGCCGAATCCGCTGAATCCGCCGAATCCGCATTTTAGAAGTGGCCCAGTTTTCAAACATGATCTCGATTGTCTTCTGCTCTTTCTTACAAGTCCAATACTGCCCTCCAAACGAAGACTGCAGTAACTGCATTTTCTGCGGTGTTGCGTTTTATGCCATATCTCCCTTGTTTTAGGTGGCAGCTCTGAATAATTTTGCAAGAAAGGAGAGCAGTATCTACTGATGTTATTATACACCAACATTGTCCACTTCACTGAATAGGAAAGGCTGCAGAGGCTGTACAAGGGAAGACTGCAATATGCAGATACTGCAGTCTTCCATTGTAGGGCAGAATATGTCCCTCTCTGACTTTCTTTCATCTAAATTGCTTCTTGTGCAATATTCTCCGGGGTTTCAGTTTTCCAGCAAGAAAAGGATGGAAAGCGTTCCCTCCAAGAATTGTGAAGGGTGAAGGGCATCCCTACTGTTGCCCGTTGATATTTCTCCAAGATGCGTTGAATATGTAACGTCATGATGTCATTTGCATTGGTACCTCCTATCGCTCAATCTTCGTAGGAGACACCATTGTGCTTGGGGAAATAGCATTGCATCTAGTGCAATGTTCCCCGGGATTTCAGTTTTCCAGCAAGAAAAGGACGGAAGTGTTCCTTCCAAGAATTGTGAAGGGCATCCCTACTGTTACCCGTTGATATTTCTCCAAGATGCGTTGAATATGTAACGTCATGATGTCATTTGCATTGGTACCTCCTATCGCTCAATCTTCGTAGGAGACATGCACCATTGTGCTTGAGGAAATAGGGCATCTTATATTAGCTGTTTCCAATATCATATCAAGCGTCAACAAATGAGTCAACAGACCACAAAGGAAACGACTGCAGTTTTCTTTTCGTTTTAATCTACGCAGATGCGCAATAAATGATTTTGGTTAGCTGCAATCAAGCTGCCTGTCTTCCCAAATAACGCATCCTCCCACAGCAGGGGTTTTTACCTCGCTCCTCTTCATCCGCTCACACAAACCCCTGCTGAAATAGGACATCCAGTGAATCTGGTGTGGCTGTTCCATACTCCAGTTGCACTCCCTGTATTGGCAGGATAACTTGGAGAATTACGAATTTCGTGGTTTTACCCCGTTTGACCTTAAAGTTTTGTGCTTTACAATCACTTACATCTTTCCAAAATTGACTGAATTTTGTCACAGAGGTTCTTCCTATGTATAGGAAAGATTCTTATTATTTTTGATTGTTATTATGAGTCATAATTATTTAGTATTCACACCCTAAAAATGCTGCATTCTGATTGGGCAATGGTTTTCTGACCGCCTCATGCTTGCCTGGGAGGCCCAATTTCAGCAGGGCTTGTGTGGAGTGTAGGAACGAGACCAAAGCCCTGCTGTGGGAGGATGAAATAACGCCGGTTATGCCCTGCAACTAACGGAACTTGGTCTGCCTCTTCTTCCTTTGCTCCTTATTATCGACTGAACGCTGCAATGCTTCTACCGATATCGCAGTCATCCGAGAAAACAAAGCAATACGATACTTTAGGTTGCATCAAATGGAAGATCAAATGGAGGTTAAGTGACGGGATTGATATACACCCGGGATTCAATTAATGGGGATCTAATAATAGAGAGAACGATATTGAAAATTGGTACAACGTATGTTACTATGAGAATGGAGCCAACTCTGTTTATTTTAGAAGAGAGCAAATGCTTTCTTGGTCATTCCTTTGTGCAAGGCGGATAGGGGATATTGGATGGAATGGAGTAAGAAATAAAATTGGAAAATAAGAAGTGGGAAATTTTTTAATTGGAATTTTGCGCGAATTTTCCAATTTCTCATATTGGGAGAAAATGTTTTCCCATTTTGAGAAATTTTCTTAAAATGACATGACATTTTGTCTGATTTTTCGGGCGATATTTCTCAAAATGGGAAAAAATTATCCCAATTTGAGAAGTTGAAAAATTCGCGCAAAATTCCAATAATTTCCGACTTCTTATTTTCCACTTTCATTTCTTACTCCCATTGGGCATTCGTTAGACATGAAGTGGGACTGAGAGAAACAGAACAGAATTTATAGCTAATGAATTTTCCGACTGTTGTAAGAGGCAAAACTTACTCTTCTTCGAAGCTTTCCAATTGTGATACGTCAGCGTACGTTCCCAGTCATGCCACTTCCAGTTCTCTTCTTTCATCCCCAATTTTCCGTCTGAAACGTTCAACGCAAACTCTGAAACGTGAATCTGCGTGTAAAGCAAAGCGGAATTGGGAGATTACTCGTCAAGCGGTCGATGTGCAAAAACATCTTCGTCTACCCAAAATTTGCTTGCATCATTAATCCCGGGTTACAGTGCAATAACTTCGTCGTCAGGCTCCATTTCTTATGTGATGATTTTCTTTTCGATCCTCTGGTATAAATCGTTCAGATAAGACGACCTATTAATCGCAGTGTTTTGATATTGGCTTGTATTTCATGATAACAACCAGCTATTTATCATCATAGTCAGCCAATGTGGCAGTAACCTTTAAGACTTTATCACTGTCAGGAGGCACTTAAGCTTAATCTTGTCCATCGATAGGTAATTTACGAATCTAGTCAGGGTGGATATCTTGGCGCCTGTTTATCTATAATTGATTTGAGAAGCGAGTGTCAATTGTTATCTCTTCGTGCTGACAATTTTGAGTGATTTACACGTAATGCAAAGGAAAATCAGAAATGACGAGAGCTGCAGCTACAGAGAAATGTTCCTTGGTCATGTTGGTGGTGTCACCTCAGCCAACAAGGCCTTGTCATCACTGCCACCTCAGTGCGCTCTGGTGTCGTCCTTTTGATGTAGCCAGTATTTATCATTACTCAAGAGAATGTGAACCAATCACAGCGCAGAATTGACGGTCACGTGCTATGAAATAATTTTCGTTATTTTATGGCCAAGGTCATTACCCCAACCGAAAATCAACTGCCTTCTGCCTCTTCTGGATCGTGCAAACATTCCTCATTCCTGCATGCTACGAGGTTGAGTAGTGATAAAAAAATATTTGACGTCCAGTCGTGAGTCGTAAAATATTGGAAATTATTTGTCAGATAACAAATTATTTCCCTCGGCTTTTTATCTGACAAATAATTTCCAATATTTTATGACTGGACTTCAAATATTTTTTTAATATTGGATGCGGTAACACCACTGTTGTCCGCTGACCGCAGGCAATCAAAGTAATGTTACATGTTGTTGGGGAAAGGGATGGGTTTTCGTTCACCCATTTGATACTGCACATCATGCCCTGATGCGGGGACTGTGCTATTATCCTTCTGTCAATTATCTTACCAACCATAGACTACATGTACTTCCAACTGACGATCCCCTCCGCTTCCTGTACGCCGATATTCGCCTCGTTTCTCAGCCCTCAAACAAAGTGCCTCTTCAGCCATTCCAGGCATATCTACGTAGTACAGGAATGTGCTTCCTCAATTTTATTCTTTCAATTTCAGACGGTGTCTTACTTTGAAAATGAAACTATGCAATGGGTTGGAAAGAATAAACCACTTGCGGAACCCAAGTGTGGTTATTTCGGGGAGAAATGCATAGAAGTCGAATGTAGGTAAACAACAAGATAGCCTATCAGATTGTTTTTCCATAAATACATACCGTCTGTTTGTCCTAGATTTGTATTACCTTGGTGGACTACCGAGGAAAGGCTGATTTAACTAATGGGAATAATGGGAAAGCTATGTTACCTGCTGATATCCAGAGATATTGGTATTGATCTGGCCGTGTCTTTTTCTTGTTCGTCTGCGTCAGTCATTTTTGATAATGAAACCAATTTGCTTGTTTTGATTCCCTGTTACATTACCATCAACAACCCTTTCAGCTCATACTTGGAAGATTGTTACTGGGGCAATCGGCGGGGTTCTCCTCCTGGCTATAATTATTGGCTCACTAACCTATAGGTAAGGCAATATTACTTATCGAATTCTGTAACGGTTTAACCCGTTCAGTGAGGAGATGGCATTGGACTTGTGTGCTGTAGGAATCCTTGGTAGTGTATTCTTTATAATACACGCAGATATGTTCTGTTACATTAGTCTCCAACCTAACAACAACACTAAGCAATAGGAGCAGTCAGCCACGCTTATTCCCAAACGATGGCAGCAAAATTCTAGCGGACTAATACAAAAGAAAATTCGCTTGATTGGTGTTTAAAGGGAGACTCCATTCATTGTGTAAAATTTTGAATTTTTGAAATATCGTTAATACATTCAAATCCACTGATATCTGCAACATGTAATTTTTTTTTTAAATCAGCAAACTCATCATTTTAAGTATTTTAATTGGATCCCAAGCTGACCATTGCTCAGCACTCATGATGTCATGTATGCTCAATGCATATTTACCGGTATGAAGGTACAACCAATAGGCCTAGGCAGTCACAGTATTAGCTCATTCACTACAAAGGTCGTCAGCCTGTTGACACTAGTGACATCAGAACTCATGATAGTCTCCATGAATTGATAAAAATTCAAAAGTTTACAATGAGTCTCCCTTTAATCAATCATGAATGGGTTCGCTGGAGGCATTGAATTGTACCGTAGTGGCTGCTATTGGTCAACTGACTGACAGCTCCTGTTTAAAGGTGCTCTAGTTCGAATTGTAAACATTACGGTTTGTTTATTTACATGGTTGATTATAATAGTTATTTTTCCTCGGACAGGTGGCAGCACCGGGTATACCAAAACATTAATGTTATCTATTTTTATATCTATCTTGATAAATATTCTTGTAACTGAAATACATTTGTATATTTATGATTTTACGCTCAAAAGCAAACAAAAAAGTTGTGAAAGGCGAGATTTAATTCGATTTTATCTGATTTGTTAGTACCAGAAGTTGACAATAGGTGGCAGGCACGCCGTAATGTTTACAATTCGAACTAGAGCACCTTTAAGCGCCTTTCATTAACTGTTTGATCCAAACTTATTCGTTTGCTGTCTCCTAGAAATTGGAAATATGAACAAGACTTAGCCAAAATGATGTGGCGTGTGGACTGGAAGGATGTTATGACACGCGAGAAACATCATCAGGCTTTGTATCAGAACTTGACCAACTCTAACAAATCGAACACTGGTAATTCCATGGCACGGGTAAGCAGTCCCTATCGTTGGTGTTACATTGATAGATTCATGGTGTGATGCAAGTACAGAGCTTTTTCTGTTTCATCAAATTTTTCCACGATTTGTCAAACTTTTGGCCAGCTGAGTCAAAATATACGTAGTTTTCTTACTTAAAGCTTGGAGGAATTAATTCCTCCAAGCTTAACGCGAATAGGTCTTCCAGCCAAAGTGTCTGAACACACAATCAATTGCCGCCATCTAGGATACATAAGTGCCAACTACATACTTTACTTTCGTCTGTCTAAGGTCCCTTCCACATATTCATGCCAGTAGAGGTCTAGCCTCCTGGAATAATTATACAAAGGATAAGTCTATTCTATTCAACAAAAATGACCAATGGCCATGGTGCCAGCCAGTCATATTGAAAGGCCTTTACCTTGGCCAGTGCATACATAATGAATTGGTGTTTAATGAAGGGACCTTAGACAGACGAAAGTAAAATATATATGGCATGTGTTCCGCATAAAAGGCATTACTGCACGACTGCCATTGTTTCACTCTCTGGATACCATTTAGCAGAAGATCGACTGCAAATTTAGACCTGTCTACTGATCTGCATGTAATACACTAAAATACAGAAATTTGTAATTTTGAATTTTTTGATTTCGTGGCACAAAAAATTATTCTTAGTGTCATTTTTGACTGCTGCGACAAATTTTCTTTAAAGGGACCCAATAGGCAGCTAGCTATTAGGCTCATATCAGTACTGTCACTTCATCACCGGTCGCGCTAGCAACCGACAAGTTACAGATTTTGGCTCAAATGTTGATGTTAGTGTATTTTACTTGAAAAACATGTCAGAGTAAAATTCTCATGCGAACCAATTGGTGCAATCAGCATGTCAAAATGCCTATGAAGAGGCTGCCTGTAGGGTCCCTTTAAAAGTCCCACAAGTTAACTCTCTTCCGCTAATAACTCTTGTTTCTTATAGATGAGTGTCCATCTCCGAGCTAGTCAGATGTCGCTGGAATCCACAGCTGGTGACTTTGAGTTCAGGCACACGTTCACCCAGGTTGCCACGTACAAGGGCAACTTGGTCGCTGTCAAACGCATCAACAAAAAGAGTGTTGACTGCACGAGAAGCGTGCAGAAAGAACTCAAAGCGGTAAGCGTATGCTGCAGACAGTGTTAATAGAGACTTTTAGAAATCAAACGACAAAGGTAAACTTTACGACAGCGTTATTTTTCATACTACACATTAACCATTATTGCAATTTCGGTAGGCCTACAAAAATAAAGTTGTCGTTAACGTTTACGTTTATCGTTTAATTTCGAAACCTCCCTATTTCTGTAGGCCATCAAGACAAAACATTCTTATGTATTGCAACTTAGAAATCCTCATGGGATTGTTGCTGGTGTTGTTTGTTTGTTGAAGTTCATATTTTTTTCTATTTTACAGGTCAAAGATGTCCGCCATGACAATTTGACCCAATTTATAGGTGCTTGTATCATATACCCCAACATAGCTTACCTTACGGAATACTGCCCCAAAGGAAGTTTACAGGTAAGTGAATAAAACTGACATCACCGATCTCAATAGCAAAAACTCGTGCCTTAAATTCATTTACATACAATTTCAGAAGAAAGGGTGCAAAATTGATCGATGGCTTCTCTGCTTCTATTATTCTTTTTTTCTTTTCTAGGATGTTCTTGAAAATGATGATGTAAAGTTAGACAATGTATTTATAGCATCAATCGTCAATGATGTCCTTAAGGTAAGAATGAAGCCTGCGATATCTTCAGAAGGGCTGTTTTCATAATAATGTGTGATATTTTGAGGTAACAATTGGTGTTTCCCAGATAATCAGTGATTTCCGGAGAAAAATGGGGGTCTCGCTAGGTGTGCAATGTACGGTATAGTGATTTTCACAATGTCCAGTCATTTTTGCACTCATTTGACCTTGCAATGGAACCTAACCACAAACCACAAATGGGGCAGTTACGCGTACATGATTGCATGATTATCTTGAATCAGAGTATAGACCTGAACAAGGTCCTATTAGAAGCCGGTCAGCCGTTTATTGGCATGTACACGTAACTGGTCAATTTGTGGCTTGTGGTTAGGTTCCATTGCAAGGTCAAATGAGTGCAAAAATGACTGGACATTCTGAAAAGCACTTTAGGAATGGGTGTTTTCTTTAAAAGTCTGTAATCTCCTGAGATACAAATATAAGTTTCCCTAATTACGTTTTCGATATCATGAGGTAGTTGTGAATGGGCCATGTTTGTTCTACGTAGTGTGAAATCATGAGGCAATAATAGACGTAGGTGTTACATGTAGGCCTATAGTCTGTATCACGAGAGTTGGTGACGGCATATCCGTGATACTCGAGTCACAGCCATATCAATTACAGCAAGGAATGCAGAGCCTTTTTCTGACCCACATGTGTTCTCCAGCCACTATAGGCCATTCTGATTTTCAACATAAATAATTATACATGATGCAGGGTATTTCCACTGACGTCAACAGAATTCACTGCAGGATTTCCATGAAATGACGCAGCAAAAATACTCTGTTTCCAAATCATTGAAGAAACATAAAGCAAAACTTCGCTTTAAACGTGCAGACGTTTAAAGCACAGAGGAATAAAAAACTGTCTGACAGTTCTGACAGTTTAAAATCAGATCTTTGCACTCTATTCCAGGGCCTTACCTTCATTCACGAATGTGAGATTCACTTCCATGGACGACTGAAGTCTTCCAACTGTCTCATAGATAGCAGATGGGTACTAAAACTCACTGACTTTGGTCTCGCACATTTTAGAGCAGGGGAAGATAGGAAATTTCTTGGCGATCACGCATATTACCAAAGTAAGCATATACATGTACATGTAGATGTACTACAAAACAAACGCCTTAATCCTGAGGATTTAAGGCCTGTTCACAGCAAAACTGTGCCGCGGGCCGCGACGGCGAAAACCGACGCGCGTTCACCGCCGGGAAAATATGTTCAATGGATTTTCAATAAAAGGGTCACACCAAATACGCGCGCTTGATGCGGCGGTTTTCTCACTGCGCATGCTCAGAGGGGTGCGGCTCTGCACAAGTTGAGCCATTTTTACTGCAGGACCATGCCGCAGCGTTTCACGCGGGAGTTGTGACCCCTGTAGGCCTATGTGGGCGGAAGCCGTGGCGTTTTCCGCTGCGTTCAACGCGCGTTTTTGGTGTGTACGGACCTTTAGAGTTTTTAGCGCTCGCTCCCTTCGTCACCGCGCAGGAATGTACGCTGCGGTGACGAAGGGAGCGAGCATTAATTCGAACAACTGATTGCCTCAGGACGGTACAGCAAGATGTAAGTGTACATTGTCTAAGGAAAAACAGCTTGACATTTTAGCATCGGTTCGATGACGTTACCAAATGCTCACTCATGCAGAGAACATGTGAACCAATAGGAGCTGTCAGCGAGTTGACCACTAGGTGTCACTACGGCCCAATTCAATGCATCTAGCGGACCCGGTCATTATCGATCGAGCAGCAATCACGTAGATTTTCCTGTACATTGGTCCGCTAAGACTTTGCTGCCATCTGTTGGCAATATGCGCGGCTGACTGCTCCTATTGTAATGGTAGCCCATCCTCCCACCAGCTGGGTTTTATCTCGCTATTCTTCATCCACTCACACAAACTTGGTGTCCGAGTGTCCTGGGGCGAGTGTATGAAGAGGAAAGAGACCAAAGCCCATCTGTGGGCGGATGTGATAACCTTCTTCTTCTGTAGGTCAGCTGTGGACAGCACCGGAGTTGTTACGGAATCTGAGCAACCCAGGAACACAGAAGGGAGACATCTATTCTTTAGCTGTGATACTGTATGAAATTCATAGTAGAACAGGTCCTTACGGAGACACCGATATGTCTCCTGAAGGTAGGTGATGACCGCTTGGCATTCCCATTGATTTTCAGCAAAAATATATCACTTCCAAAAAAAACATTATGATGATCCGTGCTGTGGCAATTTGTTGCTGTCACCCTTCTTTCCAACTCAGCAGAATTGTAGGCCCGTATTCTAGAACGTTCCTTAACGTTAAGGTCGACCTTAAGTCTATTGTTAAACCATCGAGAACAATAGATTTAAGGTGGACCTTAACGTTAAGGAACGTTCTGGAATACGGCCCATAGTCTCTGCTGGATATTCAGGATTGTTTTACTTGTTGAAGTGTGCTTGATCACGACTTTTACATTGCTTTTAGAATCAAATCCAACAAAACTTCCATACTTTGTCCGTATCATTGCTGGAACCATCACAAATGTTGGGATCTGACCGTCAATCAGCTACTACAAGCACACCACTGCCAGGCGCGGATCCAGTGGGGGGGGGGCTCCAATTTTGGCCAACAAATCCGCTGTAAAATCGACCGTGAAATTCTGGAATTAATGGGCGCAAATTTCAATGTTCCTAGCACAGGGCGCTCCCTCTTTTCCCAAATCCTGGATCCGCCCCTGACTGCAGTGACACAGACGTTGTCAATATTCTTCCAACATTTCAGAAATTATCGACAAAGTGAAGCATCCTGAATCCATCCTACATCCGTTCCGACCAAGACTAGGCGTGCTGGACAGCACTCCCAAGTTTATGACAGACTGTATAGTTGAGTGCTGGAGTGAGATCCCGACGAATCGCCCTGACATCAAAGGTGTTAGAAATATGTTGAAAGAACTGCAGAAGGGATTGTAAGTTCTGAGTCAATTCAAAAATGAGAAGTTGTAGGTTTAAAGGAAGACTCCATTCATTAAACTTTTGTATTTTTGAAGTATCGTTAATACATTCAAATTCATTGATATCTGCAACATGTCTTTTTTTTAAAGCAGCAAACTCATCATTTTAAAGGGAGACTCCACTCATTGTAAACTTTTGAATTTTTATCAATCCATTGAGACTATTGCCGTGAGTTGTGATGTCACTGGTGTGAATAGGCTGACGACCTTTGTAGTGAATGAGCTACTGTGACTGCCTACGCCTATAGGTTGTAACTTCCATTGAGCACATATGACATCACATGTGCTGTGCAATGGTCCCCTTGGGATGTAATTAAAGGGGAACTGACCACTTTGCCAACCACACTGAGCTATCTACAGCTCAGAATGCCTTATGATATCACTTCAGGATTCACAACAGTTTGATTTGAAAATCTCCACCCATTTCGGAAATAAACACCAAAATGTAATTTTCGAATTCAAATTTCCCGCTCAATTAGTGATGTCATTCAGAGAACCATTACAATATAGTGACCATTGCAAAATGTGCTATCTGTATCTAAGACAGCTGGAAAGAATCTATTTCTAATGTGAACCATGTTGCTGTGATTGAAAATCAATTAGTTAGCCATGTGGTGATCTTTACACTTGAAATTCAGGTGAAAATACAGAAATAATTGACAATACCATATTTAGAGATTTCGATATCTTANAATACTTTTACGTTTTTGGTCATAAGTTCTTATTGGGTTAACTTAATTGACCTAATTCTTGTACATTCTACATGTACACATGTCTGTGCATCCGTACATACATGTACGCAATTTGCCGCATTGACCCCTTCCTCCATTTTGTCAGTAAAATAAGACAGTCAGTAAGATAGCATGCTGAGACCGTCTCTCTACTTTACTAACAAAGTGGAGGGGCAAAGTTAATGCGGCAAATTGCATACATGTAGGCCTATGTACGGATGCATAGACATGTGTACACGTAGAATGTACAAGAATAAGGTCAATATGTTAACCTAATCAGAACGTATGACCAAAAACGTCAAAGTATTAATATCTCAGCAGCGCCACCTATTATTTTAGTTTTGCGCCAGACATTTTGTAGATATGAAGGCAATTACAAAGAAAATATTAACCACAGGGCACATGTTCAGTAAAAACCGATTTTTCACGAAAGCGAATGCAGCGCCCCCTTTTATCTTGATTTGTGCTGAGGCACGATGGGACATCACCATGCAACAACATCCAATCAAACTCCACCCTATTTTCTAAAAGCACGTCTCTGATTTTGTGATCTGTGTCTCTGTTGTGTCAATTACTACTTTTTGCGGATATAACCACCCATAGGTCACGTGAATGTTGAACGAAATTTTTCAAGAAGTCACGTGATTGTTGAAAAAATTTTTTCAAGATGTTGAACGAATTTTTTCAAGAAGTCATGTGAATGTTGAAAAAAAAATTTCAAGATGTTGAACGATTTTTTTCAAGAAGTCGTGAATGTTGAAAAAAAATTTCAAGATGTTGAACGATTTTTTTCAAGAAGTCATGTGAATGTTGAAAAAAAATTTTCAAGATGTTGAACGATTTTTTTCAAGAAGTCATGTGAATGTTGAAAAAAAATTTTCAAGAATGCTGAACGAAAAAAAATGTTGACATATGTTTGAAAATGTTGACATATGTTTTTTGAAAGTTGACACATGTTTGAAAAATTCTTGTCGGGTATTTCGTTGTGTTGACATGTGTTTCTCAAATGTTGACATGTTTTTCACAGGGTTGAATAAATTCCGCTTTGGCGTGCCATACTCGTAGCCTCGAGAAGGTCCCCAAAATGCTTGCCCGATACCTACTTCAAAGAATCTAGCCCTAGTTTTCAGCACACATTGAAAAAACTACAGGCAGAGCTCTAATGCATTCAGATAGAGCATAGTAGGGCCTACATTTTACACTCTACTGACGTCCGAGGACGTGAGGACTTAAGTTCAGTTTTTCTTACAGGTTGTTGACCTCTTGAATGATTTGTACACCACATTCGACTCAATCATTGACAATTACGATGTGTACAAGGTGGAGACGATAGGTGATGCGTACATGGTTGTGAGTGGCCTCCCCACAAAGAATGGTATCCAACACGCTGGTGAAATTGCCTCGATGTCTCTTCATTTGCTCCGAGCTATTAAGAAGTTTAGAATGAGGCATCGTCCAGATGAATGTCTCAAGTTGAGGATTGGAATACACTCAGGTCAGCAATAGTTATTTCATATGTATAGTTCTGCTATGCTCATATACATGTACAGTGGAACTTCCCTTAGCGGACGCCTCTGCCAGGAGGACACCTCTCTATTAAGGACACCAAAGTTCAGTCCCAAATTGACACATTTCTATTCATTATGACCTCTGTAATCAGGACACCTCTCAATTAAGGACAGCATTTGTCAGTCCCAGAGGTGTCCTTAATAGAGAGGTTCCACTTGTTATACTGTAAACCACCCCATCATATAAGCCACTCCATCATATTTAATATGTAATGAGCGAATGACATTCTGAAATGAAGTCGTTGCCACTGCAAGTTCCTTCTAAATCTTCTGTCAAATGTTACTGAAGATCAACTTCAAAATGGCAATGGTAAATTTTGTAATGTTTGTATTCAGGGACCTTATTCACAAAGCTCCAGTAACTTTAAGGGTACGCAAATCCTTTGTCAGGATGATAGTGAACAATAGGTTGTCCGCAAAAGCACAATAGTTTGCAGACTCCCGTAAGTTACGGGAGCTTCGTGAATAAGGTCCCTGTACACTAGTCTGTACACTAGTCTGACATGGGAGTTGGTCATATTAGTCAGTTTACCTAATGTACGTCATTTAAATATCTGACTCACCTTGTGGCTGGAGTCAATTCGAAATTTTCTTTTCTCAACAGGGTCCTGTGTGGCTGGGGTTGTCGGCTTGAAGATGCCACGATATTGTCTCTTCGGTGACACGGTCAACACAGCATCACGTATGGAGTCCAATGGCTTGCGTGAGTGTTAGAACGCTATATTTTTATTCGACGGTGCGCTAGATTGTGAGATCTGAATGAAAATTTTGGCACCTTTCAGCCCTGAAATTATGGATTATCAGGAAAGCTTCAGTAGTGAAGGTGCCCATCCACTGGTGATTTTTCTCATGGAAGTTGGCTCACAATGGGCAATTCACCCCCATTTTTGTTGCCTCACGGCTTACGCTTATGAGACCATGACACAAACAACTGCTCATGGTTGAGTTGCTCATGGAGGGCCAAATCGCGCAAGAAAACTCTCCCATGGATAGGGGCCTTTAAGCAGGGGTTTTTGCACGAAAAACTGTGCCAAAATGTTATCGAGTAAACTAAAAGGTATATGACCAATGGTATCTGTATCACGATGTCGGCTGTTAAAGCGAATTGATAGCGGATTTTATTTACATTTTGCTGGTGTTTGTAAACACACCAAAACTTCAGCCAATCAGAATGCACGGACATTTCTTTGTTGACATTCTAGAGAAGTTTTTTTACATTTTTTCCCGAAAATTCGTCCCCTTCCAAATTCTATTTCTAAATCAAATTTTTTCGATATCAATTCGCTTTAATCTGCCTTGATTTGTCTTTCTGAGTCCTGCCCCATTTAAAGCTGCATGTGCCATAATAAAACTCGAATCTTGGCATTCTCATCTCAGAAAACATATTCTTTAGACATGTTAGAAAGATATTGACAACATCTTCACTATTCACGAGCCCATCTTTTGTTTCCAGCATTAAAAATCCACTGTTCCCCACAATGTAAATCTTTGTTGGATGTCCTTGGTGGGTATGTGACGGAAGAGAGAGGGCTTGTCAAAATGAAGGCAAGTATTTGTCTAAATGTATGGTGATGGTATTTGTCATTTGTTCACTGGACATCCATCCGGCTCGCTGTGCAACTGCAGAACACAAATCTGCTCAGAGAGAGGCTCGCCATCTGAGGTCATGCCGGTGTAGCAGTAAAGAGTGTCCCCCCTGTAAAAAGTGTCCACTTCTATTGTTGAATGACGGAATAAGCGGCATGGGTATAGAAACTAATCGCCAGAGATTAGAATGTAACAATAGGATTTTTTGTTCCCAGGACAGTTTTTCCTGGGACATTCTTTCCCTTTACACCTTATTGTTGCACAGAGAGTGGCTCGCCAAATAACACCAGCATAAAAAATAAAATAGGCTAACCAGAAAGACCCCCAATATGACGGCAACCTTTGAAATGGTTGATGTATGTGATAAAACTATTATGTTATCAACCATCCATTTCAGGGCAAAGGAGAGATTCGGACTTACTGGGTGAGCAGTGACGACAATGCAGCCGCAAGAAAGTTTTCATCGCAATCATCCGTCCAGACGCCAAACCATAGTAATGACTACTCTGACGACGTGTCAGATCATAGTTCACCAACGGATAAC
>NMRB01004694.1:19664-32592 GCA_002633025.1 Notospermus geniculatus
GAGAAAGTACAATGAACCAAGAGAGATGAGGACAGAAACCTATTCCAGCCTCCTGGAGAAACTGGTGCAGATACTAGAGGAACTGAAGAGAAAGTTACTTGATGAAAAAGAGACGTCAGAATCGGTTCTTTCTGTTGGAGGAGAGGAAGAGACAAGCTCTATTGGAACCTATTCCAGCCTCCTGGGACCTGTCAGTAAGTTGGGATACTTTGCGTTTTCTGAGGAACAAACTGACCATGAACATGAGGATGTAGCATTTTGTCTGGAGAGAATGGATACTGAACAGAAGCGGAGAGCATTGTTGAAAGCACTGGAACAAGAGAGGCTGGACAGTATGTCTTATGACCTAGAAACATCAGAATTTGTCAGTAGTTCTGTTGGCAAAAAGGAACAGAGAAACCCTATGGAAACCTTCTCCAGCCTCCTGGAGGCACAGATGCAGATCCACAGGAGGCTGGAGAGAAAGTTTTTCGATGAGAAGGTGAAATCAAAGTCTGTAGGAGGAGAGGATCAGGCAAACTCTGTACGAACCATTTCCTGTCTCCTTGAGGAACAGAGACAGATACTAACGAGGGTGAAAGAGTTAGTCGATAAAATGGAAGCATCAGAATCTGTTACTTGTCCTGGTGGAGGAGAGGAAGAGACAAGCTCTGTGGGAACCTATTCCAGCCTCCTGGGACCTGTCAGTAGGTTGGGATACTTCTGTGAAGAAACTGATCACTGGTACACTCGGGCATGGGCTTTTCTATGGCAGCTGTTCATGTTTCCAGTGACATATATGATGAATTTTTGGAAAACACTGATGTTGAAAGGACGCAGAGACCACTTTGGGAAGAGTGGAAAGATTGAAACGGACCAGGACAACGAGGATCTGGCACTCGTAAAAGAGGGAATGGACTGGGATGAGTGTACCGATGATTATTTTACATGTGAGGAAGAAACTGACCAGGAACACGAGGATGTGACACTTGGTCAGGAGGGAATGGACTCCGATACGGGAGCTCGTCATGGTTGTGGAGACGACAAACCTGATGAGTTGGTGGAGGCAACGGATACTGAACAGAAGAGGAGAGCATTGTGGGAAGCGACAGAACGGGAAAGGAAGACAAAGCAGAGAGAAAGTGACAATCCACTGGAGAAGAAGACAGACTCTGTTGAGGGAGCTGGTGTCCATGTTTCTGAGGACAATAAACGTGATGAGTTGGTGGACGTGTCGGACATTGAACAGAAGGAGAGTGAATCATCAGATGAGTGGGAGGAAGTGATCATCTACCGCAGAACAGGTGGCGCTGGTGTCCATGTTTCTGAGGACAATAAACCTGATGAGTTGGTGGACGTGTCGGACATTGAACAGAAGGAGAGTGAATCATCAGATGAGTGGGAGGAAGTGATCATCTACCGCAGAACAGGTGGATATAAACAATAACACGTGGGATGGAAGCGACCACAATCAAGTTAGAAAGAATAGCAGGTGGAATACAGTCTTGGAGATATGTTTGTTTTCTATAATGAGGAAGTGTTGTTGATAACAAGAGATGCAAATCGGTGCAATGCAGTCATATTTACCTGTTTGTTTGTGTGTCCTTGTATGCTGATATAGGCCTACATTATCAATTAAGGTTTATGTAAAGTGACTTTTTACGCAAAAAAACCTGGCTATTATAACTGCACACTAACTTTGGAAAAGAAGGCTCGGGGGCCCTAGCGAGCCATCATAAGGAGGTGCCCGAGCCTTATTTTCTCCATTTAGTATTTAGTGCACAGTAAGTTAAGCAAGGTTCATTGGCGCACGGATCCGGTCCGTTTTCAGTCCGTTTGCTCCTATTTTTGCGGATACGACAACGCAAAAGTCAATATAATCGATTTTTTACGGACCTGAGTCGGACAAAATCCGTGTGCCAATGAACCCTGCATAAGTCTGATTTTTTGCATAAAAAATTTGAGATTTTTGCATAACCCTTAATGAACCCTCATAGCTCACCTCGACAACCTAATATAGACAGGTTCCTGACAGCCGTGTAAATAGAGTTTCAGTTCGTTTACATATATGTTTGCGTGACGATGATTTAAATGCATTGGATTACCCCGGTACATTTGTCCGAAATTGAATCACGGGTGCAACGTCATTATCGTTGGCATATATGAGTTGAAGCCAACTGGTCGTGCCTGTCAAAGTGTCTCAAAAGAGAATCAAATCCCGCTTGAATCTTATTTTTACTCTCATCGGAAATTAATTTACCAATATACCAAGTGCGTATGTGCATAACTGCTGTGGCTTTGTTGCTTCGAATATCATTTAGAACACGGTCAACTGAAAATCGTAAATATGAAATTTGTACCGGGTAATTTTGAAATTGTGAATTACATGGGGCACGAAGTTATTATTAGGGAGAAAGTGATAATCCAGGGAGGGAGCTGGTGTCCATGTTTCTGAGGACAATAAACCTGATGAGTTGGTGGACGTGTCGGACATTAAACAGAAGGAGAGTGAATCATCAGATGAGTGGGAGGAAGTGACCATCTACCACAGAACAGGTGGATATAAACAATAACACGTGGGATGGAAGCGACCAAGATCAAGTGCAGAAAGACTGTTTGAAAAGTGTAAGTGTTCTTTATTCAAACAGTTGTTGATGTTTACATTTCATTATCTTTTATAATCTTTCTTTTGGTGTTTTTGAAATCTCAATGTTACATGTATGATTATTATCGTTCTCTGGGAATTTTTTCCAGAATCACTTTACAATCTGAAACTCTAGAAAAGACTTTCAGACTTTTCTAGAGTTTCAGATTGTGAAGTTCCACTTGAAAAAGACCCCGGTTGGGGTCGAAAATTCGTGAATTCTGGAGATTGACTTCTTGCTTATTATCATTTTGTGTGTCAATTTTGTGCTATTCTGTATCTTGGTTTTCCAGAATCACGTTATATCTCTCCCATCGTCTTGGTGGCCAACGGCCCAAGGGAACGAACTTCTTGCCGTGGATCCGGCGGGGGGGGGGGGGGTAACACTTGGTGTGAATGGTCCCGTAATTTGTCCATGTGTCTCTTATAGAGGTCCTTGTCTCCCTGACCGCTGCAACCCACGGCCTGGATCTGGAAGATGCCGAGGAACTTACGAACATGCCCGTTTCTGGAGAAAGACCATCTGTGAGAAGTCGGCCCCAAATGCAGCAGCCCTGAGCCACCATCGTCTGTGACCTGTGCTGGTAAAACCAGGCCTATGTCACTCTTACCTTGGCAGGTTGAGACCAATGTTTGTCACTTTCAATATTGTCTGTCCGTTTATGAAATCTGAAATCATCTATTTCTTCCATTCTCTTCTGGTGTCATCCTGAGGCACTGAATGACAAACGTCGAAATTAGTCGCTACAATTGTCCGTTCCAAATTACTCTTTGTGGAAACATTCCATAAATGTTAAAATCTTCTGACACTTTTGTGGAGTTTTTCAACATGTCGCCAGATCAAGTGTTGTCGAACTGACCATAGCAGCGACTAATTTCGACTTTTGTCATTCAGTGTAGGCCTGTGGATGGAGGCCTTTAGTTTGTTGAGACTCACCTTCTGCTCTTATATTCAAGACGTTGGTCTGGTGACGGTGGTGATCATGACGGACTAGGCCTATTTCGTTCCACCGACGAAGGGAAAGGATCGATCAAAAATCTTGATCAGCCAGGGTACATGTCCGGCTCAGATATGGTGCGATATCTCCGTGCTGTCCGTCAGGTCTCGTCTTGGGAGGGAGATCATTCAAAATGGCTACGAGGGTAGGTGGTCGTGTAATTTGTCATGAGTACTCAGCACTCACTGGTAGAATGCTCTACCCCATTGGTTTGGAGATATTCAAGATAAACTGCTGTCCATTTATTTTTGGCCATGAGTGTACATGTATTCCACTCTTATCTTCAGGATGTTGGTCCAGTGATGGTGGCGACAATGAGGGATATTTCATCCCACGGACGATCGGTAGAAGTCCGGCTCAGATATGGTGCAATAGACCGCTCTCAAATTGACGTAAACGAGAAAGATCTGCACACTTCCGCCGAAATTTCAACCATAACCTCGGTCTGAAGCTGAATGACCTGACACAGACAATCCCACGACAGGGACTTCGACGGCGTTGCGTCAGAGTCGACCAGTGCTGAATCATGGATGGTGTCACATCAGTGGTGTCATCAGCCGGTTTCAGATCGAGGTTCTGGTTGAGGTTTTGGCGAAGTGCACAGATGTGCGAATTTGAGCATGGTCTGTTACTCCCTGCTTCCTGTCGGGTCTTGTCATGTCAGGGAGAACATTCAAGATGGCTACGAGGGTAGGTGGTCGTGTAATTTCTCAAAATTACCAGCACTCATTTGTGGAATTCTTTGCTCAGATTCCGCTGCAGGTGTGAGAGTGTCTTGTATCACCACACCTCCTCAGTCTGGTTCTGGGTTTTTTTCAGGAGAAAATTATTGGCCTAGGTTTACGTGAAGGTGTTTTATGCATGTCACTTAACTATAGACATGGCCCATTGATTGCGGGGCTATGTTTGCCAAGTTGGTTTTTGCATCCCTTTTTGAAATCCTCCTTGTGAGAAAGCCAGAAAGTTTAACATAACAACTGACCCCTCATATTGTAGCTAATTACCAGTAGACTTAACCTGTGTAAACAGCATGGCGTGTATCTCCTCAGCACAGGTGTGCAGACCGATAGAAGTTGAAATTTTAGTTCCAAAGTTTCCATAATGCACGTTTTTGCCGTGGAAAAGCATTGGAAACTGTTGCGTCGTGACGCCAATGACGTAACGTCACGCCCGCCGCATACACGAATTTTGACCATTTTTCTGATGATTGCCTCAATAAAATCACTCTTTTCTAAATCTCCGATCATTTGGGTTCCAAAATTTTTGGATTGCCAATGTCCAGAAGTAATCCTCTTTCTAATGGCCAAAAAGAATAAAATTATTGGCACGCTAAATCTGATTTCTGCTAAGATCTTTAGGAGATGGTCGAAAACTGGACCGGGTGTCCCGTTATTTCTGGGCCATGTCTATAGTGACCTTCTCACGCTGGTGATTCAAACACAAAATTATTTTATTCGTACGCGAAGTCGTTGACGCATAACTAATGGTGCTTGTCGTATTCGCAGTTCATCTGGTAAATGGAAGGGGTGACGGGTGATTACAAAATAAGCTGTCACCCCTTCTATTTGCCTAAACAACTGCAAAAATAGTCAACACGATTAGTTATGCATGAGTAAAATCGCGTACGAAAAAAAGATTTTTACGTTTGAATCACCAGCGTGCTTCTGTGGCCCAATGCTGTTCAACTTGTCATTCAGCCGGGTCAGTCAACTTTACAAACACTCCTACCACATTGAGATTTTCTCTCCATTGGCGCCTTGTCTTAAAGCAAATGGCTTGCGGGGCTTGTTGACAGTTGTTTGTTGACATGTCCTCAAATCAAGCGCCGTTTTGAGAAAAAGGCGAAAGAAGGATTTTAGTTTACCGGTAATGAGAAATGCATTCGACAGCCAAACTTCGGAGCGTATTCTGCAAAATCTGCCGCTTCGAAATCAATGTGAATAGTACAAAATGCACATTTTGACTTGATTGAATTTGAAAATGTCATTAACCCATTTTAACAAATTTTTAATGGAACCTCGTCCCCAGGTGCACGTTCGTATATTTGCACAGGTTTTGCCTATGATGGAGCACGGCTTTGCCTGGAGACTAGGTTCACTCTCTATGAGAGGTACCACCAAAAATTAAAACAAACCCCGCGAGCCATTTGCTTTAAGTCAAGTGCTGCGGTTGGATACAACTAGTCACCACTGAGCTATAGGCGACTGGGAGGATCTAGCTGGAACTGGAGGCGACTGATCAGTTGCCAGAAACGGCCAATGTACGCACCCTTGCAACTCGCTGGAACTGAGATTTTGCCAGTCGCTGTGAGGTGCATATGTTCAACTTTCAAGCGGCTAGTTGTACCCAGTTTCGTTCAGTCAGTGTGATGTACGCAGGCTTGTGACTGGTCAGTACCAGTTATCTGTACGAAACCCGAGTTGCTGCCTGTCGCAAGTGCAGTGTACATGTATGTGGTCAGGACATGACGGCTGATAGACAATTCTCAAATTTGGAGATCTGCGCACTTCCACCGAAATCTCAACCATAACCTCGATCTGAAACTGAGTGATGTGACGTAATCCATGATTCAGCAATCGTCGACTCTGACTCAACATCGTCAAAGTCCCTGTTGTGGAGTTGTCTGCGTCAGGTCATTCAGTTTCAGATCGAGGCTATGGTTGAGATTTCGGCGGAAGTGTGCAAATCTTTGTCGTTTACGCCAATTTGAGAATGGTCTATCGGATGCTGAATTTGCGATGTGCGTGCAATGCTTACATCACCAGTGACTGATCAGATCAGTCGCAAGTGGGATCTACGCCCGGCTTTATCGGTTTACGGGAAAAACTGAGTTGAAGATTCACATGTTTTATGAATACAGCCCTGGGCCCGGTTGCACAAAAGCATACTAGGCCTAGTATCATTCTATCTCCTAGTTGGCTTCTAACTTCGTATACAAACGTGTACTAAGTTAGAAGTCAACTAGGGGATAGAATGATACTACACCTATAGATCGTTGCAGTTGATTGGGAACAACGTCTCCCGGCCAACCGCAGTCAAGGCGCAGCGTCATGTCAGTGTTGGCGAGGCCAGCACCCATGCTTTCTCCTGTACATCCATGACGTCATTGACGTCCCAAGTGGGTTTTGTAAACGTTTCAAGTCAAACTTTTCGGTTTCCAAAGGGAGTATTCCGTTAAGCAGATGATAGATTCCAAAGTAATTGTGACCATCATGATCCCAAGGTTCTAAGCTTTCTGCTGGTGTGTTTAATTAGTGGGAATGATAGGGACCTCGCGACAGTAGCAGGAATTCAAAAATATGGGATTTTTGAAGCTCAGGGGCGTGCTTCATAAAGTGACTTTAAGCTAATGGTACCTTTAACTAAATGGAAAATTCATTGAAGGTAATGGTACCATTAGCTTAAAGTTACTTTATGAAACAGGCCCCTGGTGTGAGGCCTCCACAGACAAAGCCACTGTTGAAATTCTTTTTCTCCCATTCATTTTCAGTTTTCTTTTCAGGATTGAGGATTTTCTTGGTTGCGTTGGTCGAGTGGTCTCTCCACAACATTGGATGTCGTAAGGTCAGCTGACCTAGGGGGCCGTAAAGGATATTGTCAGCCGTGGTCATCGGGTCAGCACATTTGCAGTGACACGTTACGCCATATTAATTATCTCTGGCTCTTCACATCAGTCGCATGGGACAGTAAGCCATGGTGCCTTGTGCCTTTGCAAGGGCAAGTAAAAGACATCACCGAAGTGAAGAACATGAGTAGCTTGAGACGGCCTCTTCTGTAATACTTCCCAGGGCTTAGACCCTGATGGAAAAAACTGTATAAAATCCTTCTTGACATGTTGGACGATGTGTTCTACGAACAGTGACTCTTGGAATATGCCGTTTTACCCATTCTCTCGTTGGACACAAACGAACATTACCAAGTCCTTCCAGGAAATTTTCTTGGCCGTTTGTGAAATATTCTTGACGCTGCATCGGACACTTGGAGAACGAGAAAAGACATTTTCAATCATTTTTGCTGGACTGTCTATTTGGAAACTTGCGGGAACGAATTTTCTTGCTTGGAAGCAAGAGTCCAATGTTGTTACCTTCAGGCCCCTACTACATGTGAGCTATACGCTATTTGGTATACGGTATTGGAAAAATTGGACATGCACGATTCAAACTATAAGCGAATAGCATGCCCTCGGAATGGTTTAGCCTTATGTAAACCACCCATTGAAATAACCTTGCTCGATTCACACTATAAGTGTGCCCAACGAAACGTGTCTAGAATACCGTATAGCGTATAGCTCTATGTATTAAATAGGGGCCTAACTGACAGGTACATGTACATACTCCTTGTCAGTACATCTACATAAAATTTTGACACATTTCAGTACAATTATGGCATATATTTGGTTATAGCTGCTGGCTCAGGTGAAATTTGACCAAAATAGTAATTCATGGGGTACCCATGAACAGACGCTGCATAACTCGAATCGGGAACTTCACTGTTGTTACAGGCCGCCACCAGTTAGCGGTCCTGGAACGTCATGAAATTTGACGTCATAGAGGAGGTCATGCCATGACGTCATCCATAATGACATGGAGGCCATAACTTATGTCTGTGTCATCAAATGTGACGTTCTAGGACCGCTAACAAAACAGGCGGCCTCAAACGGTAGAAAAGTCTCCCATTTATTATATACATGTACGGTATGTCGAATTTTGGCTAATTAGATGCAGATGGTACATTCAACCATCATTAATGCATATTTTTCCCGTCTGAGGCCAGGTGGGTCAGTGTTTCAAAATTGGTCACCCAAGAAAATGGGGCAAAATTTAACTTTGAAATGATCACAAAGATTTGTGCCATTGATTTTCCAAAAATCAAATATACATGTAGTAATCAATAGTATAGACCTTTAGCTATTATGGTAGTTTCTCCATCCGGGATGTACAGTGTACACTTATTTGGAGGAGCGTATCAAAAAATATTGAGCTTACCAGCAAAAGCTATCGTTCCGTCCGACACCAAAACTTCTTTCTATTGTCAGACTTTAAAGGGTTAATAGATCAATCAGTTTGCAGTGTCATAATTTAGAGCTCCATGATATCTAGATCTGACATGAATATTGTAGAGTTCCAAGAAACAGCCTTTCACCAGTAGACAAAAGAATGGCGAAATTTTTTGGTGTCGGACGGAACACTTTTTGAAACACACCCAGGTAGCTGATGGCAATCTTCAGTGCCTTAAGGCGCTGCTCCACGTGACATTTTTCTATCGAAAGTTTGCTGTCAGATAGTCAGTTATTGCTGTCAGACAGCAATAATTGCTGTCATACAGTCACTGGCTGAACAACTTCCACGGGACAGTCATTGAACAGTTACTATCTGATAGCAAATTTCGGGCACATCGATAGCAGCGCCACGTCGAGACGTTAGTTCCGCCGGTTCCTCATTTGACCGTCAAGATGGCGGAATTTTCCGTGATGACGTCATCTGCACAAGCTCTATAGTGAGGGTTGTAGAATCAGGATCACTCTGTTTATTCAAGGGAGTGTTTTCCACATGAAAGGCCTGTTGCCACTTCTGTTTCTGCCAAAGTTTGCGGCGAGCATCGCAGTTTTGACAGGGTTTTGAAGAATCCTTCAGTGGTTGAATAGTACCATAAAGGAATCAACCATAAAGGTTTAACTGCGAACGATGAGCTTACTGAGGGATACACTTCCTGTGTTGCCACCAGATGTCCCTTACTGCCTGAATTTTGGCTTTACGTAATAGGCACGAGCTTCAACTTTTTTTGTGGTGAAGAGGTACATGAACCTGCCAACATGATGCTTTGAATTCCATTTCTGACGATAACTGAACTATTTCCAGCACAACTAGTGTTCCATGTACAAATGTACGTCAGCCTATTCAAATAATGTACACCGATGACCCTGAACACACATCGTTCGTGGGGTTCTCATTAATTCAGACCTTTTGTATCATAAGATCAACTAGTCGGAATTCAACAAAATTTGCAGTGAATGTGCAGAAGGGTCTTGCCTATCACATGGAAACGTCAGAATGCAAATCTGTTGGGTTTTAAAGGGATATTGTCCACATTTATAAAATGCTAAATTTGTCAGTTGGACCTTTATGGTTGATTCCTTTATGATAGTACTCAACATGTAAATGATCCAAATGCCTTTACATACCGTACGCTTTTACATTTCGTCGTGTGGAATTCATGACTCGAACGGTGTTTAACAGTTAGATGAGTGTAGGCCTAACTTCACTTAATTATGATTCAAGGCACTTTATAGCTGGTTTAAGCCTGCCACACACGGGAGGTATCTGCTGAGCAAAAAAGTTATTCAAGACCGTTTCCTCAGCAGGAAGCTCACCAAAAAATACGCGCACACGGGAGCTTTCTGCCTCATGAGACAAAAAACTCACCGGAATTACGCGCACACGGGAGCTACCTGCTGAGCAAACGGTCTCGAATGACTTTTTGCTCAGCAGATAGCTCCCGTGTGCGGCAGGCTTCAGGGTCTTATAAGGTTGTTTAACGTTTAATCACCGTTTAAATTCATAGGGCTGATTTCACAAAGCGTTTTAATTCATACTTTAAAGGTGATCTTTCTGTTCCCTAGATTGCACACATTGTAATATTTGCATGACATGTGTTTAACCCTTTCAGTGCCCGAATACCGGTCACAGGTGCATCCTAAACCTGTCTAATGTTGCCTGCATACCGGCCACCGGTGGATCCTAAACCTGTCTAATGTTGCCTGCATACCAGTCACCGGTGGATCCTAAACCTGTCTACCGGTAATGTTGCCACAGGTGGATCCTAAACCTGTCTAATGTTGCGTGCATACCGGCCACCGGTGGATCCTAAACCTGTCTAATGTTGTCTGCATACCGGCCACCGGTGGATCCTAAACCTGTCTAAAGTTGCCTGCATACCGGCCACAGGTGGATCCTAAACCTGTCTAATGTTGCCTGCATACCGGCCACCGGTGGATCCTAAACCTGTCTAAAGTTGCCTGCATACCGGTCACCGGTGGATCCTAAACCTGTCTAATGTTGCCTGCATACCGGCCACCGGTGGATCCTAAACCTGTCTAATGTTGCCTGCATACCGGTCACCGGTGGATCCTAAACCTGTCTAAAGTTGCCTGCATACCGGCCACCGGTGGATCCTAAACCTGTCTAATGTTGCCTGCATACCGGCCACCGGTGGATCGTAAACCTGTCTAATGTTGCCTGCATACCAGCCACGGGTGGATCCTAAACCTGTCTAATGTTGCCTGCATACCGGTCACCGGTGACCTAGATTTTCAATAGAATCCCAAAGTGCCGATGAACCGGTGGCCGGTGGATGGTTTTAACATTGAAAATGCATAGCAGCAACAGTGCTGCCATCTGTGAATCAGCGGTTTAACTACCACGGGTGCGTTTTGTCGTCAGGAGAGTAAAATGTGACGAATTTTCAGCACTTTCGGTACGGGTATTGCTCGGCACTGAAAGGGTTAAAGGCCTAGAAAAGCATTGTTTTGCTACCTGTTGGGATAAACGGCACGCGGGTTCCTCATTTAATTCTTGGTCAGCATAAATTTTTACTTTGAATGGCATTCTTAAGAAGGGCTTGATGATACACTACACAAAGTTTTTTCTAAGAAAGAGAAAGCACAAAAATTGACACACAAAATGATGATAAACAGGAAGTCAACTTTGAAAATCTTGCAAATTTTCGACCCCAATCGGGGTCTTCCTCAGGCACCTTTCAGTAAGAAATTCCAGAAAAGTTCTCCTTGGGCCTCTGAAAACGCCCACGCCCCCTGCAATGCATGCCTCAAGCCCCTGTGTATTGGTGTTGTTTTGAAAACAGGGAGGAAGCCTCTTTTAAAATCAAACATTGGAGAAACGACAGAGCTCATCTCAGCCAAGTGCAAAGTGAGATTGAGCATTAATCCAGAGAGAAATCTAAAAATGTTCAAAGGTGGGGAGATTTCTTCTCCCTGGCTACAGGTGCGTCAGTTAGTCTGTGGAGAGGCTTGGGCATTGTCGATCAGAAACAACTTCCTTCGGGCCGTCGAGTGGATACCTAAGACGGTAGGCAGCCTGGTGAAATCGGCTTGATATAGGAGAAGCTTACACTGATGGTTCAGGTCTTTCGATTATATTTCAATATTGATGCAACTCCTTTTGGGGTGCATTGAAAATATAGCAGAAAGGCGTTTCATCACTGGAAGCTTTCGTGAGATTTGAGTAGGTGAAGTAACTCATTCAGTCATCATTCATCTCTCCTCCTGATATAGGCCTACATGTCGCACGCATGGGTATCGGTCATGACCCCAATGAGGAAACCAGGTGAGGGGGTGGAATTGGTCAGGGACGCGCTATTGGAACTGTGTTTGAAAATAAATACAGATCCGTGCTTATCTATCCAACGCAGATCTCTCGCATGCATGGACTGCACTGGGAATCAAACCCGAGTCTTATATGCAAGGACTGCAATTGGAACTGTAGATAAAGCGAAGCTTCTACCAGAGCTGATCCCTTTGTATGCCTTGCGTCGAGATGTTGGCTCCAAACACTTCTCATGCCTTGTGGGTTTAGGGCGGACTCACGGATAAGTTTAATGGGATAGCCCCATGACAATGTCCAGTGCCTTAGACAAACTGCAGAAGAAATACTTCCTCACTTTTGACATGCACAAAATTTGGTCACAATCAAGAGCCATTAGTTGCTCCGCCGAGGTCGAATTTTTGTCATGATTTTTTCTTTTGCACATTTCTTGTGCTCATAAATAAAGCACTGGCATATTTGTTTATTACCGGAGAGGGTAGAGAAAGGGAAAAATCCCACCTCCCTCCCCAGCTTCCTCTCGGTTTTTCAACAGTATGTATGTCCACAACGTTTCTACCAGCGTTCCCTGGTCGTCTTCAGGTGGCTAAGTCGTCTTCAGGTGGCTAAGACAACCAGGGAACACTGGTAGAAATGTTGTGGATATATATCTGACCCGCTCTGGCAAAACCAGACGCCTCTCGCTCTGATACCTTGGCAGGTTGAGACCAAATGTTTGTCAGTTTCAATATTGTCAGTGTCTGTCTATTATGAAATCTGAAAGAATCTATTTCTTCCATTCTCTCCTGGTGTCATCTTAGTTCGTTTATGCTCAACTTCTGAACGACAAGTGTCTGGTTTTGCCAGAGCAGGTCACATATATGATAAAGAGTACCAAAAAACTTTGTGTGGTGTATCAATTTTATTCTTGGTCAACAGAAATTAATGGGGCACTGGCAAACAAAAGGAGGCGCTGATCATCAACCAGG
>NMRB01004695.1:0-13087 GCA_002633025.1 Notospermus geniculatus
CCGTATCCCAAGTCTTGCCGGATTAGGCGCTTCATTAAATGTCTAGCTAACTTAATACACTTGATATAGTATAATTACAGCGACTGCTGAGTTATTGCATTGATGATAACTACGAGATTACTCCTAGATGCTGTTTAGTCTTGGTGTTTAAAGGTATAATGACGTTTACTTTGTTTTTTTTCACATGTTTCATTCAATCACTTACTGACTGCATTTGCAGTGTTGGTAACTCAATAGATCTGAAACGGTCGGGCTACATGTTCGGCTTACCAAAACGGCTGACTGGAAAGTGCGGAACAGGCGGAACGGATCACCTCGTCCCTAATAATTTGGTCGTGTGTGAAATGTACTGTTGCAGCCTGGAGCCGCGGCTGGTCGCGAACGTTGATTATTCTGACTACTCGTTTCGGAAACCCTATCGGATTCCCTACACTACCACCACAAGCATAGCCTAGTGGTTTAAAGCGCTTTTAGGGAACACAGGCCTAAAGGTGTGCACAAGGATATTTGGGTGGGGTTAGGGTTAGGATTAGATCAGCCTTCGAATGGCTATGTTCGGGGTTAGCCATATACATGTACAGTCTTGTTCGTATTAATATCAACACCTGTTATCTCAAATATCTCATAAACCATCAAACCAATTTAAATGCGGTTTTCGGCATAAAGTCAGAAATCTTGTTGACTACAACTGGGTATCAATGTTTTTGCACAAGATTCACTTCTTCATTGCGTAATCTGTCTTTGAAAAAAGGTCCAAAATAAAACTTTTTTGTTTCTGGATTTTTCACCAAAATTCCTTTGCTAGAATGAAGTTATGCCAAAATAAAGGTCATTTAGCAAGTTACTGTCGAAATCGGCCATTTAGTTTTTGAAAAATTGACGTTTTTGTAAAGCTATATCAACACCACTTGTCTTCCACTGCCAACAACTTATGAGACGGTCCCTACATAATAATGCAAACCATACTTCATGTCCCTTGTGTAGGCCGTCAGTACAAAATCCATAGATCTATAGAACAGCGCTGAGTCCTATGTGGCAAAAGTGTTACATAATAATTTTTCAAGTGTGTGGAGGCTTTAGTGACCAATTCATGCACTGGTTAACTTCAAACAAAGATGACAAAGGCTACTAAGTTCTTTCTCAATGCCTGTTACTTTTTGCAATACAATGTCATGAATAACCAGTACTGGTCACAACATTTATCTCTGCCTATACAGTGACCCATGCATGGTGTATGGTTTGCATTATTATGTAGGGGCCGTCTCATAAGTTGTTGGTAGTGGAACACAAGTGGTGTTGATATAGCTTTACAAAAACGTCAATTTCTCAAAAACTAAACGACGTATTTTGACAGTAACTTGCTTAATCACCTTTATTTTGGCATAACTTCATTCTGGCCAAGGAATTTTGGTGAAAAATCCAGAAACAAAAAAGTTTTTTTTTGGACCTTTTTTCAATGACAGATTACGCAATGAAGAAGTGAATCTTGTGCAAAAACATTGATGCCCAGTTGTAGTCAACAAGATTTCTGACCTTATGCAGAAAACCGCATTTAAATTGGTTTGGTGGTTTATGAGATATTTGAGATAATAGGTGTTGATATTAATACGAACAAGACTGTACTTCAAATATGGCCGCCAGTCGTCCATCTTGAAAAATGTACTTTGGCTCATATCATACGAACAATACCACAAAAAAGTTCTAACCTTGGCCCTGTTTCATAAAGTGACTTTAAGCTAATGGTACCATTAACTCCATGCATTTACCATTTGGTTAATGGTACCATTAGCTTAAAGTCACTTTATGAAACAGGCACCTGGTATGATGTTTCTCTGGGACTTGACATGACACTTGTTGTTCGTTCTGCTGGTACATTCATCCAGGTGACCACATGGTCCATGGACCATTTCATTTTCTTTTTCATTGTTTATTTACTTAGGACTTATTCCACAACAACCTCGGCTAACCCATCCTCTCAAACAGGGACATAAAAAATAGCTCCGTCTCATAGTTTTGAACAACTGACAGTTTATACCGATGAGCTGATTTTTCCTATTATCGGGCTTGACTTTATGCAGGTTCGTGCACCGTGACTTCACACAATATGGAGTTTTCGCAAAGCCCCCGAAACGCCAACGCGAACGTCTATCCTTTTGTTCGGTGCTCTTCGTGGCATCGAACAATGGGTTGGGCGTTCGCGTTGGCGTTTCGGGGGCTTTGCGAAAACTCCCTAGTAGTCCATGTGCCCGATCGAATGTCTTCACCAAATTGGTGAACAGATCCCTTCATGATTTTCGGCTAGCATGGTATCTAAAGTGTCCAAAAACAGTTGACGGTTGATGGACTTTCGGGTCACTTTGCTAAGTGGCACATTGGCGGCCATCTTTAAAAATGGCTGCCGCTATTTTGCCGAAATGGTGAACATCAGAAAACGTCCCTTGTCTCTCCATTTCAAAGATCGAATGGCCTGCGGAAACTAGGAGACACAAATCATGTGTTTAAGCTCCGCTGAGCAATCAACGGAATCCAACTCGTGGATCCAATCTGTCGGAACTTGAGTACCATTTTGGAGAAGAGGGTAAGGGATGATTGAATTTGTAGGATGCACTTTGGGAAGGAAATCAGAAGCAAGTACATGTAGTTACAGTTTGCTTTCGTATTGAAGATATTCATTACGTGCACGGTGAATATCTTATTGAATATATTCACTGAAGTCCCGCGATAAGCGCGGATGACTGCTTCTATTGTTAGTGCCATTTGTGAGGTTACCGTAATGTATGGGATAAAGCCTGCCGCACACTGGAGCTATCTGCTGAGCAAAAAGTCATTCGAGACCGTTTGCTCAGCAGATAGCTCATCGAAAAATGGCCTACAGGACCAATAGTCCTTCGACCAAATGAAGGTGATGATGATGAAAAATACGCGCACACGCGAGCTTTCTGCCTCGCGAGGCAAAAAACTCACCGAAATTACGCGCGCACGCGAGCTATCTGCTGAGCAAACGGTCTCGAATGACTTTTTGTTCAGCAGATAGCTCCAGTGTGCGGCAGGCTTTAGCGACGACGTCGCAATGCATGTAGTGCTGGGTTATCTGACGTTCAGGAAAAAAATGCCCTCCCTTCACGCTGTACATAGGTGGAGGATGCAAAGGGCGCTAAAATGAAAGCGGGTACCGCATTGAGGCATGAAAGTGGCCGAATGGCAAGAATATTCGTATCAGAAAACGTCTCTGTGACGATTCTAAACTTTTCTGCTAACGCTATCGGTCAGATGTGATGTGATACGGCAAATCTGTACTAATTATACGCTGAACTAGCGCTCGTCACTGTCTAGATTTATCGTTCGATTATTAGCCGAGATCAAAGACAAGAACAAACACAGTTACTGAGCCGTCGGCGGAACCTCAACAGTACCATTGATTAGTGTTCGTTATGTCTCAATGAACGCCAGCTGGGCCATTCTAGTAGGACACAAACCGACGTGGTTCACGTGGAAGGAGAGTTTTTGCAAAGCTTCGAAACGCCAATGCCATAGTCTGGACGCAAACCCCGGTGTAGTAGAATGTCATGTACCCCGATATGAGATGTCCCCCAACAAAGGATTCTGACGGAATAAGCGGCAGCTACAATAGGCCGGACACTAAAGCCTAGGTCACAAATGCATCGGGCCCCGTACGATTTTCCCCACCCAGCAGCTTGCTGTGGATTTTAGAGACTGGCACTCGGATCTAAGATGAATTATGCCGAAATTGCCTCGTGGATAAGTGGAAATTAGACTGGATCAAACTGGGCACCGTAGAAATTGGCCAAAATATCTGTTTTTACTCGCCGTACGGGCCCTGGAGTGGATATGTGACCTAGGAACTTCTGTCACGAGATGTCCCCTGTACAATAGAAGCGGACATCTGGTATCGGGAACATCACACCGGATTTTCAGGTGAAGTGTCGATTTCGGGATAAAAGCAATTTTATTGCAGTTTCCTTTGATTTAAAGTTTCCTTTGATTTATAGGCTTTAGATTCAGAAACCAACGGGTGCCACTTAGGCAACTTTGATCGTTTTGAGAAAATCTCGTTTCCATGGCAACCAAGTGGAAAAACTCTGTTTGTTAATAAATGTTTATATTTCCTTTATCCTTTATTTTTTTGTAGATTTTCAAAATTCAAACGGCTATTCATATTTCCAACCCAAGGGCTAACTACGTCGTTGGCGAATAGTCCCGATTTACCCGTACAGTACATTTTGTACTGGATTTTTGTTGTTCGTGTGACGACCGCTAGGTGGCTCCCTCTACGTCGGCAGTCAAATTTAAGATTGCCATCATATGAACTGGTACTGTACGTGTGCCGGCAAACCCCCGCAGGTAATACTTTCTATTCTTGCAGGGAGGACAAAGTCAACCTTAGCTTTGTTTCAAAAGAAAGGCAGCCTGGATCTATCTTTAATCAAGTTACGTTGTGGGTTTTAACTTAGATTAAAATCGTAATCAAAAGCTTTTTGATGCGAAAGTTTGAACTTCACTACAGACATTGATATAATACGTTCCACCATCATCGACTGAATATGATAGTTATTCAAAGCATGCCGTCGCTCAAACTCTAGATTAAAGGAATTACGACATTTTGATGTTTTAAAGGTATTTTCTGCTTGTTTTTGACTGAGACAGCAAGGCGCGTCGATATGTTAACTCTCATTCCAACTGAAAATGCTAAGGATATAAAAGAATGCAAAACCTTTGCTAATTCATACTCTACCTATACTCAGTTATAGCTACAGTGCATTAAAAATTCGTATAAGTCTACAGACGGCCTTTTCACCATGTGACTTTGGTAATCGCCCTCACGTGGTACATAAACCGTGCAGCATTTAACAATAGGGAGTTTTCGCAAAGCCCCCGAAACGCCAGACGCGAACGCCGAACCCACTGTTCGATGCCACGAAGAGAGCACCGAACAAAAGGATAGACGTTCGCGTTGGCGTTTCGGGGCTTTGAGAGAGCTGAGAGTTGAGCGTTCACTTGGAACTCCTACTCGACATGCGCAGATGGTGGAACAAGTGATCACATGTCAGTCACGTGTAATTTTCTCGGGACTCGCACTCTGCCCTGGAGTACACCAGTGGAACTCGGCCATGGAGAATGGCAATGATTGTGTGAGACGGTGGACCAGCGGACAAGGTGATTGGAATGGGAGTCCCAGGGGCGGATCTAGGGGGGGTGTCCAGGGTGTCCGGACACCCGCCCTTTTGCTTAGGGTGCCCTTTTTTGAAGAGTGCATGTTTTCAAAATGTGTTGTTTTTAGCTGAAGTGGGTGTTTTAATTGCCCCATAGTGTCCATTAGGAGCCTCAAGGGGCATCTGCGGTAGTCCCAACTCCTTGAAGACAACACTGTGCTGCTTGTCTTCCTGTTCTATCACTTGTCTAACCTGCATTTTTGAAACTGGTTACTTTTGACGTACGTATCCTCCACTTTGTTGTCCATTTTGACTATAAGTAAAATCCTCGACGCCACTCATGTCATGAAAGCACACTTAATCACACAACTTGTTATGCCCTGAAATGCCAGGAAAATGCATCTGAGAGCGTCTAGATTTTCAAATTTTCTGGGGGAGGGCCCCCAGACCCCCGTCGGCGCGCATGTCGGGGGCTTCGCCCCCTCCTCAGGTGCCCCTTTTCGATGGATCGGACACCCGCCCTTGGCAAATCCTAGATCCGCCCCTGAGTCCTCAATACAAAGCCCATGCATTGTCAACGGTTATGGTGTGGGTTAGCGACATAAGCTTTCACAAGGGTTTAATCCACTAGGACAACAGCAGCCGGACATCGATTTCGGAGGGACTTTTTCGGCGTTGACACCGGCGCAAACCTCCCAAACACACACCGACACAGACCTCCCAAACAAGTCGGTAGCAGTGTGGACCCCTGAGATGCTCCCCACTTCTAGCACATCAGTTCACAGGCAACGTACTCTATTATGATATTATAAACATAATACATTGTATTGATGACGGAAAATGAAATCTTAGACGTTGGGATGCATAAGAAAATAACATCCGCTTTTCATGGAAAAATTCCTTCGTTCTGAATGTGATAAGTTTTTTACAGACTTCCCATGTCACCCATAGTAACTTCACAAAATGGTTTTTAATCAGCTATTGACAATGGAGACATCTTAGCTATACAGCAATGCGGGGTTCCATCTCAGAGGAATTTTAGTAAGTAAATGATTTTCAAAGACTTCATGGATGAATCCACAAAATGTGAAAGGTGGGGAGTGCAAAGCAATTTTTGATTGAACACATGAGATGATCAAATGAAAGTATGCCTTATTTGACGTCATGACTTCATTGTGTAGCTGGGTACTTTACACGTACATGTACGTTTTTCGATCACGTAAGAAATTTTTCATAGATCGGTGTTTTTTGAAGGTGCCGCTGTTTTGGCACGAAATGGCAAGTCTGTTGATTTATCATGGCTTATCTGCTGCTACTAGGTAGGCCTACTTACCTGGCTTATGGAAATGGAATGTCAATTCTATTAGTTATTTACCTGGTTTATGGAAATGGAATGTCAATTCTATTTACCTGGCTTATGGAAATGGAATGTCAATTCTATTAGTTATTTACCTGGTTTATGGAAATGGAATGTCAATTCTATTTACCTGGCTTATGGAAATGGAATGTCAATTCTATTAGTTATTTACCTGGCTTAGGGAAATGGAGGGCCGTATTCAAAAAGGGTGATCATCGCACGATTAAGACCTAGACGCGTGTAACTTCACTAAATGTACACACTTCCACCATGCATTTGACGAAGTTACACGCGTCTAAGTCTTAAACACCCTTTTTGAATACGGCCCGGAATGTCTGCTTTGTTAGGTAACTTAACAGCCGGTTGCCATAAGATCGTTTGCGATATCGCCTGATGTACCGATGGCTTTTCCTTGTCTAAAACGAGTTTAGGTATTTCGCTAATAGGGAGTTTAAGAAATCTAACGATAAACGTTAACTTTACGACAATGTTATTTTTTGCACCGAAAATACAATATTACATGTAAATCTAGTGAATGTGTAGTATGAATAACGTTGTCGTAAAGTTCACGTTTATCGTTTGATTTCTTAAACTCCCTAATAAGTACATCTATATCTACACGTTAATTTGTTGTTTAACACCCAGAGCAATCTTGCAATGATCTTGCTTGAAGCCTCACTAATTAATTTACCTCTCATAGGTAATCAGGAACGGCGGAACGTGTTTCATGAAATATGTTGAGCATCATCATCGGGAGATAGTAATCATCTTGTGCTTCATAAACCCTGGCTGTCAAACTGCAAGGGGGCTCCTTCTGTTAGAAGTGGCACTTTGTACGTGGTTTTTATTCAAACACTTTTAGGTACAGTGTATTCCTCTCTCCGTTCATTCTCTAACCGATACATGTACATGTACGTGTAAGTGTTATTCACCGGCATTAAATCGCCTATGGAATTTATCTTTCGTTTCCATTTCATCTAGTGACATTTTTGACTGCCGCGACTAATTAATTACTTTTAACGAAAAAACAACCAGTGACGTTTTTTTCTGTCTTTCTCTAATATGAAATTAGATTTCAAGTTCTTTTTTTTTCATTTATCACCGCGTTTCGGAATGCATACATTGGTTGTTTGCTAATTATCAAAGCATAGTCATACACAAATAATAATGGCTTGTTGAAGCAAGTGTTTATTCTGTTTAAATTTTATTTTTGAAACCGTCGAGAGTCAACTGATATGAAATATTCAGCTGAAGAGACAATAGGAGCAGTCAGCCGCGGATATTGCCAACAGATGGCAGCAAAGTTCTAGCGGACCAATTTACAGGAAAATCTACGTGATTGCTGCTCGATCAACAATGACTGGGTCCGCTAAATGCATTGAATTGGGCCGTAGTGACACCTGTTGGTCAACTCGCTGACAGTTCCTATTCGATGCAGTGAGCACAGATTTAGTTAATGTCTACCATTCGTACTGAATATTCGTCATGAAATGGCGGGAAGTCAAAATACAAAACGTTCCAAATACAACGGTTCGCAGGCTTATCCCACCAAAACCGCGGAACCCGCACCGGTAGCTATTCTGTCCACAAGTACTTTCAGCCCCCAACCACATAAACATTGTCGGTCTATGTCCCTTAATTACCGTTACTTGTTACCATGGCCAGACACTACGCACTAGCCAATTTATTTTGTCGCCACTCCAATCAAAGTACAGCAAATAGAAATGGCGGAATGGGTACCGGTGTAACGTTTATGAATGTTCCCCATCTGTGAGTGTTCTTCTGGTACGATAGGTAAGTCGTCTCCGAATTTCGCAAATTTTCGACCCTGACCCCAACCGGGGCCTTCCTCAGGCACTTTCTAGTAGAGATCCAGAAGTAAATGTTTTACAATGATTTCCGTGGCCCGCGAAAATACCCGTGATCATGGTGATACATTGCCTTTAACGGTCTTGGTCTGTCTTGAGTCCAATTGAACGATGTCGTTTAATCCATAAATGCAGTGTTGGGGACATCACATATCGGGGGCATTAGATTCTATTACACTGGTCTTAGATTCCAGGGAGATCTAGACCCCTGTCACACCGGTGTTACATCTGCTAGTGTTTTGGAAACACAGGCAGATTGATCGACACGTTTCGCTGTGTGTCCCTTATTGGGGAGGTTTCGAAATCAAACGATAAACCAAAACTTTACGACAACGTTATTTTTCATACTTCACATTCATTGCATTTTCAGTACAAAAATAAAGTTGTCGTTAACGTTTACGTTTATCGTTTGATTTCGAAACCTCCCTACTGTAAAGTCGCAGCTTATTCCGTCAGAGAATAGGAAGGGAACACTCACAGATGGAGAACACTGAAAAACCTTACACCGGCAATCAGATCATAAACGTATCATTTACATAAATCTAATTTTCATGAATAGCAGTTGATTAACCCAAGTAATTAGACAATACCATAATGATAAAATCCACTTACCATTTCCTCATGTCCCATCACTGAATGCATGTTATAATGTTATAATCATTAGTACTGCTGCTGCTTGTCCTATGTTAGTCCAGGTAATGCACATTTCACTAAAAGTAGATAAAAAAGAGTGGTATCAATTAGGAGAAAAGCTTCCTATTAAATATTTATGGAAATTAATGTAAAACAGTGCGTCGACAACGAGTCTTGCTTAGTAATTACACAAGTCAAGGTTATGGTAAATGTGCTACTACAGCGTGGCCCAGAAAAGTTCCCAAGCCAATTTTTTAAACGAGTGAACAATGGAAATGGACTGGCTGAATAAATGTGCATGATGATGTTTCGTCGGCTTCAGTGGCAAATGTATTTGAAAACCTCCAATGAGAAAACGGCGTTCCGTTTATCCCGACAGGGCGGCGCTGCGAGCAGTACGACCGCCGCGACGTCATCAAAGGCATGTTTCTACTACATGTACAACGGATTCCACGGCGGTTTGCTACGGCGGAGTGGTTTTCACAGGCATTGGGATAATTAACAGGCCATGCATTGTTAAACCATCGAAGGATTATCCAAAACCCTGTGAAAACCGCTCCGGCGCCGCAAACCGCAGCGGAATCCGTTGTAGTGGAAACAGCCCTTAATGACGTCATTTTAGGTGTTGACGTTGCATCATGAAAGGTGACCTGTACATGTTTCTATAGGAATTAATGAGACAAAAAGCTTGCCTTTGTCGGCATCCTATCTCTTCATTTTAAGGAAAAAAAGCAACGAAATTGTACAATTTTTCATTTGCGACAAGATGATGTAACTTTTAGCGTCAGGCGACCAAAACAAAGGGGTTATTTTTACGCCAGAAATTAATGGAAGCTATAACGTTAGAAAAAAGAAACTTCGGTCGCACCGCTCGTAGCGCCAAGTCGTGATCTTAGTTCCTCCAGTTCCCCACCGAATTACAAGTGTAACGTTTTTCAGTGTGGCCATTTTCTGTGTGATTCCCATTGTTCAGAACACACTGGGAAACAGACTCACTGTTCCTCTGTGTGTTGCTCATTGTCAAGTCGCCGCTTATTCCGTCAATCTATTAATGCCACACTGGTACATGGGCCTCACTGAAAAAAACGTTATACCTGTTCAAAGCGTGTAAACATCCACCTGAAAAATTGCCAGCTTTTTTGGTCACCCTGTAGTGTCCCAGCAGTATTCCACAATGCAAATCACGGCATACACGTCCTTAAAATTGAAAAACCATTAGGAAGTGCACGGTAACTGAAATCATGCAAATACGACTGTTGTTTGGTGACATAAACATACGATACACTGTGATGACTGCAAATCCAGTTGAGATATAGTATGACTGTTGTTATTTGTCATATAAATGTGTATGTATGCAATTTCCCCTTACATGAGTTAGTGATAGGTGTTGATGACAAGCAGCTGGTTAAGTGTACTTTATTGAATAGTGACCAGCTGACGAAGATGTTCCACTTGTCCGAATGCATTGTATCTCCTAACCAGTACTGAGAATTACAACCGAAACAGCTATTGAATCATGATGTACAGCTGGTCAACCACTTCAGGGCGCCAGGGGTTCAAGTGATAGGCCTATCATTCGAACGTGTTCCCAACATTTGCTTCAGAGTAGCACCGATGTAACATCTGTCAATGTTGCCCGTTTTTAGTGTTTCCTTCTTTGTATTGGGAACGTATGGCAAGCCGTTTGTTCATTTTATCAAATAAACCTGTTTTTTTTAAAAAATAAACTACATGTAGGTTTCATATGAAAGAAATCTTGTTTTTTTGCTCCTTCAAAACCGAATCTGGAAAGAAAACAAGTTTTTGTAAAAGAAGTTTTGTAAAAGAAACTTGTTTTTAAAAAAACAGGTTTGTTTTAAAAAACAAGGTTTATTTGATTAAATGAACAAACGGCTTGCCATAAAAAACAGTTTTTTCCACTCAGGTAAAAAACTAGGATTTTTAAAAATAAATGAACAGTTGACTAAAACAACAAGTTTAAAAAAAAAAGGTCCTTTACAATGGAGTAAAAGAAACCTAGTGTTTAAAAACAAAAGGTTTTAAAAAAACACGTTTATTTGACTAAATGAACAAACGGCTTGCCATAGGAATGTGCTGACGATAAACAGATAGAGAGACCATCATTTTCAATTGGACAAGACAATGAGGGGGAAGATTCACATAGAGAGACGTTGATAGATGTTAGACGGGCTGTGTGTACCTCTCACATGTGCGACCGAAAGATGCTAGGCAGACAGGCCGAATGACCGACCTCTTTCAATGGACCGCCGAAGTAGCAGCTCAATTGAACGACTGCTCGATTGACCGACATCTGCCAATCTACCGAAAGTTTCGGACTGATTGTCGGGAGTCACTCTCACGAAGTATCATCAGCCAATCGGCGTTGGAATTAAATTTCCCAAGTAACACTTTTACTGACCTGCCTTATTCGTAAAAATCATGGTAAACTTTTATGCCCATGGCCCGCTTGACAAGCTTTATAGTAGCGTGCCAGCGGCCGTTGAATGGTATTAAGCGGCTGACGTCATATGGTGAGAACTGTTAGACCGCCATCTTTGTCGGAAAAATCTGTGAGGGGGCGCCGTACTAGCACCACACAGCGTCGCTGCGAGCGTTGTGACCGAACATTCTTTTTTCTAACGTTATTTCAGTTTACTTCTGGCATGAAAATAACCCATTTTTGGTCACCCGACAGTAAAACTTACATCATCTTGTAGTAGATGAAAATTTCTCTAATTTCATTGTTTTTTTTCTTAAAGGTGCTCTAGTTCGAATTGTAAACATTACGGTGTGCCACCTATTGTCAACTTATGGTACTAACAAATCAGATAAAATCGCATTAAATCTCGCCTTTCACAACGTTTTGTTTGTTTTTGAGCGTAAAATCATAAAGATATTTCACTTACAAGAATATTTATCAAGATAGATATAAAAATAGAAAACATTAATGCTTTGGAAAAAACGGTGCTGCCACCTGTCCGAGGAAAAATAACTATTATAATCAACCATGTAAATAAACAAACCGTAATGTTTACAATTCGAACTAGAGCACCTTTAAAACAACGAAATGTGATACCGATAAATGCATATGTTTTGTCTTCTTATTCCTGTTAAGTAGAAAAATGTACAGTCACTTTTTCATGACGCAACGTCAACACCCAAAATGACTTCAATGACCTCGCTAAGGTCACTACGCTCGCAGCGCCGACCTGTTGGGATAAACAAAAAATCGCCCTCCTCATTGAAGGCTCGTGACCAGTGTAACCAACAGAATGACCACGGTAAATGCGGTCGTCGTCGGTAAATTGCCGAAACGACCATCGAATGTATACAGCCACTCATGTCGACAACGAGTCTCACTCCAAACCCTAGAAGAAAGAGACCAATTCAGCGCAACTGTTCCAAATCGTATAAATCTATTGACTCCAGGCAGACTATATCATCTGGTGAATTCACTTACGATTCACTTACTAGATGCGTTATTTGTTCGTTGATGGAGAGAGTGGGCTATTGTATTGATCTGGATGTTCTGACTGAACTGAGTGCTTGCGATAAGAGCAGTCACAAACCGACGGTCGAATGTTCATTTAAATTCGACTGCCCTCTACCAATCTGCATATTCTAATGGCCACAGATGACAAAGGATGCATTTTACGTTCGTTTCAGAAACATTGTCTACGTCGATATAAGGAAAAGGAAGATCATTGTGGATTTCGTCTATAAATCGCAAATTATAGGGCGGTATTCAAAAAGGGTGATCATCGCGCGATTAAGACCTCGACGCGTGTAACTTCACAAAATGCACACACTTCCACCATGCATTTGACGAAGTTACATGCGTCTAAAGCCCGTCTCACACGAGCGTTTTATCCGGCGTTTAGGCCGTGCGCCTAGGGGCGTTTATGAAACGCCGAAATGAGCGCATGGTAAGCGCAGGGTTGACGCACTGCGTGCACCAACTCTGCGTTTGTAAACGCAGACCTCTGGGTGAACGCATTGGTTTTCAACATGTCCAAAACTTTTTCGAAAACGCAGAAGAGTGCGTCTATTGACGCAAA
>NMRB01004696.1:5009-32558 GCA_002633025.1 Notospermus geniculatus
CGAACGGATGACCGGCGCATCCGATCCCTCCCGCGGCCATCCTCCGGGCTATTTTCCTGTCTGCCAGCCTTTGGCGCACACGGGGATACATCGCCGTTCCCCTTGCGGAAAGCGAAATCCAAAGTGAACAGACTCATTGTCCGCAGGTGTATTTATAGGAAAGCTCGACGCTAGAAGGCGCTGAGAGTGTATACACATCCTCAGCGCCTTCTATCCTCTCGCTTGGGAGTATTGGGGAGAACCGAACATTGCCGGTTTTCGGAGCGCGGATCGGTGATGACACCCGACATGATCCCGAACGGCCAACCATCTTTAACCCCCAATACCATTCCGGATACTCCCAATACCACTCCCAATACCCCCACTACTCCCAACACTCCTAACATTCCCAAAATACGCAACGCGTAATTCAAACCAAATCAAACCGAGACGGAATGCTTCGACCCGCAACTAAATGCATATTTAAGAAGAATGAACGTGAACTGTGGTGCACGTGTTGCAACACTCCCTCAACAATAGCGCCTTGTCAATTGGCCAGCCGAACGCAAATTATTATTGTGAAGGCGCGGTGACGCAAAGTACTTTCAAAATCCGTGCACTGGTGGGCCGAAGGTTGGGGCCTCCGTCCACTCGACGTTGTCCATTTCGCTCTAATGCAACTCTACACCGAACATTCCTCTACCAGTTCCCTGTCCGGGACTTCACGAAAATGGCGTCAATCCGCAAAATAGGAGCTAGCTCTCGCAGTACCGACCGAAGAGGACGGAAGCCCCAACCCCCAGCCCACGTGAAGAAAAATCTCCACTCGGGCAGAAGGCCCTGGACTGGAGGCAAGGGCTAACTTGCTCTTACATGCACATGGCTACTTTCTCTTCCCCAGAAGCCGCTTCCATTTTGCCACACGCCGAATATCTTTCATAAAGCAGCACCCCCGGAGGGGCTTGACGCTAGCAATGCTCACAACGCCAATTTAAGCCTTCATACATTAGCACCCCCGGAAGGGCTTGACGCTAGCAATGCTCACAACGTCAATTTAAGCTTTCATACAATGGCACCCCCGGAGGGGCTTGACGCTAGCAATGCTCACAACGTCAATTTAAGCCTTCATACATTAGTATCCCCGGAAGGGCTTGACGCTAGCAATGCTCACAACGTCAATTTAAGCTTTCATAGAGTAGCACCCCGGCGCCGGGGCTTGACGCTAGCAATGCTCACAACGTCAATTTAAGCTTTCCAAATGGCACCCCGACGCCGGGGCCTGTCGCTAGCAACGCTCACAACGACAGTTTAAGCCTACGCCTCCAACCAACGAAGGCATATCCAGCATGCATTATGCCCAGCCTTTCCATACACCACCAAAACCGAAGTGAAATCGGACAATGCGGGAAATCGAACGCATACCCGAAGAGCAACGTACCGTGGAAAGAACGAGGCGGCACAAAGAGGAAAGCGGCGGTCCTCGCAGGCGGAAAGCGAAATCCAAAGTGAACAGACTCATTGTCCGCAGGTGCATTTATAGGAAAGCTCGACGCAAGAAGGCACTGAGGGTGGGTTCCAGGTCTCGGAATGAATGAATGAATGAATGAATGAATGAATGAATGAATGAATGAATGATTTATTTAGACTCAGACCATTTACATGGTACAAGAGTGAAACAGTTAGTAATCTAAATGGCAGATAGAAAATGTACAAAGCCCTATTAAAGGCATATAGCCGGAAACAGGATTTGCATCAGAAAAGAACTAGTGAAAACAGAGATAACAAGAACAAAACTTACACATGGATGAATGAAATAAATAATGAATGATTAGGCCTAGGCCTACTTGAAACTCAGACCATTTTCATGGCACAAGAGTGAAACAGTTAATACAGGTGGGAGATAGAAAATGATATAAAGCCCTGAGGCAAGTTAGCCAAACATAGGAAAGTAGTGACAATAGTGACAAACAGGAGATAACATAGAGAACATGCATAAACATGATAAAAGGTTAAAATTGACTGCTAACAAATTTACACAGAATGTATTAAGATGACATCAGACTTATTGTAATTGTGGTAAGTAGTAGGCTAGAATAGTGGCTACTTTACAAGCTTAACAATAGTGTGACAATAATTCGCAAGTTTAAGCAATTTCTTTCTACTGGAGGTGTTCATTAACTCTTCAAACTTAATGATATTGGCGTGGTGACAGTAATAATTATTGAGGTATTTTTTTCTTACATCTTTGAAGAAAGCACACTTTAAGAGGTAGTGATATTCATCACCATAGTCTGAACTGTCACAAAGTTTACAAGTCCATTCTTCTGGTAGGTTGAAGTTTCTACCTTTAACAGCTGGAAATGTGGTGATTCCTAATCTGAATTTACAAAAGGTTACATAGAGATAAGGGGGNGTTAATACAGGTGGGAGATAGAAAATGATATAAAGCCCTGAGGCAAGTTCCAAACATAGGAAAGTAGTGACAATAGTGACAAACAGCAATTTCTTTCTACTGGAGGTGTTCATTAACTCTTCAAACTTAATGATATTGGCGTGGTGACAGTAATAATTATTGAGGTATTTTTTTCTTACATCTTTGAAGAAAGCACACTTTAAGAGGTAGTGATATTCATCACCATAGTCTGAACTGTCACAAAGTTTACAAGTCCATTCTTCTCTGGGTAGGTTGAAGTTTCTACCTTTAACAGCTGGAAATGTGGTGATTCCTAATCTAAATTTACAAAAGGTTACATAGAGATAAGGGGGGAGGACAGCGTGGTAATCCTGAAGTTTATGTACTGCATACAGGCGATAAACACAGAATTTATCATTCACATTAACATCTACCTTCCACTTCTGCAGAAATTGATCTTGTAAGCTTCTCTTCACAGTTAATTTCAACCACTCCTCATTAACATGAGACTGTTCCAACCAGAGGCCAGTAAGACCACATTCATTTAAAATATCTTTGACTTTCTCAATCCAAGCACTTTGGATATAACCTTTCTCATGCAATTCCCTGACAATTAAAAAAAGAGTCTTGTTCCATTTCTTATCATTATCACTAAGAAGCTTGTTCCAGTAGGAAACCATTCTCTCTTTAACAAGTATTTCTAATGGAAAACGGCCAGTTTCTCCATAGATTACATTACTGGACGTATATTTACTAACTCTAAGTAGAAATTTGATGAACCTCATGTGTAATTTTTCTATCAGGCTAAGATCTTCTGGCCCCCATACTTCAGCACTGTATAACAAGATTGGAACTACCATACGATCGAAAAGTTCTAGAGAAACGCTGAGTGGCAAGTCAAGTTTTCTGCAATGGCTTATCAGTCCAAACATGGCTTTGTTTGCTTGATCAAAGAGTTTTTTTTTTGCTAGAGTGAATTTTCCGTTGTAGTTGAAAATAACGCCGAGGTAAGAATAACTCTGGATTATATCTAACTTTGCATCGCCAAGGAAAAAATCTTCCATGGGTTTTCGAGATTTACCTCTGGAAAAGACCAGTACCTTGGTTTTTGAACTGTTTACAGAAAGTTTCCACAGCTTACAAAAGTCTACTAATGCGGACAGACCTTTTTGCAACCCTTCATGACTATCAGCTAAGATGACAGTGTCATCTGCATATAACAGAATATACAATTTCAGAATCCGCCCCAGGCTTCTGACATAATCACATGTACAATTTAAGTGAAGATGCTGCAGTCCCTCAAAACCAGAATTCTGGAGAAAGCTCTCAAGGTCATTTAAGTACAGAGCAAATAAAAATGGTGATAGATTCTCACCTTGCCTCACACCCACAGAACAGGCAAAGAAATCGGACTGGTTTCCAATTACGTCTACACAAGATTTGGCAGAGTTATACATATTGACAATGACTCGCAACACATGACCAGAAATGTTACTTTTAATTAACTTTTGCCAGAGACCCGCTTGCCATACAGTGTCAAACGCTTTTCTGTAATCTATAAAAGCACTATAAAGTTTCATTCCTTTGGCAAGGTAAATGTCAAGCAAACACTTGATTGCAAAGATGTGATCTACAGTTGAGAAACCTTGACGAAAACCAGCTTGCTCGTACCCAATAAGGTTGCAACTATTTGCAAAAGAGTTCAGTCTCTCGTTTAAAATAGAGGTGAACAGCTTACCAAAGCAGCTAAGTATTGTGATCCCCCTATAGTTATCTGGATCTTTTTTCTCACCCTTATTCTTAAACAAAGGCATAATTTTGCCCACCGACCACTGAGAAGGAACAATACCGGACACAAGGATAGCATTGAACAACTTAACATAATAATCTGACAGGACTTCAGCTGAGGCCTTAAGCTGTTCATTTATGATACCATCGTAACCGCACGCCTTGCCATTTTTAAGCTTTCTGACTGCCTTCAACACCTCTTCCTTAGTGATTTGCTTATTGAGATACTCATTAGATAAATCGGCAAAGGCTTCGTCAAGACTAGGCACTTCATTTGAGTGGTCATCAGGTGCCGCACTGAGTTTTGCGAAGTGCTTTTGAAACACCTTTATGTTTAAATCTGTGGGTATGGTCCCCTTTTTCTTAGGATTCACAATGTTCCAATAATCTTTAGGCCTGATACTTTTCAAATTGATTATCTCTTTGATCAAAGATTTCTTGTATTTACTACGACTTTTGGCAAGCTGCCTTTTATAGGCTTTACTTGCTTGCTTCATTTGAAATAGATTATCATCGGTCTTATTCCTTCTGTAACGGTTATGTGCCTTCTCAAAATCAGCTTTCTTTAAATTACACTGATCATCAAACCAATCTTTATTATTCACCCTAGTGTGCTGAACATTTGGAGGTTTGTTGCCTCTACTTTCACCTGAACTGCCTGGTTTCAACAAATGACATTTTTCGCTTGCTTCAACAAACACATCAGTAAATAACTCAACCAGTTCGTCAGCTTCAGCCTGTGATGAAATTTGCTTATCATTACACATGAGTGAGATTTCTTCCAATTTTTCTTCAATACAAGTAACAAAATCTGAAGCTTTGTCTGCCTTCCACCTAGGACGCTTATTTACCTTCACTGAATTAACAGGACTAGTCTCATCATCAAGCTCAAAAACAGAATTTTGAACAGGCTCATCTACATTTGTCAACTTCAGAACCAAATGTACAATAATTGGCTTGTGCACATCCGATAACATAGGGTTAAAATCATCAACTTTGAAGTTTTCCATTTGAATCAAAAGACTAAGATCAGCAATAGCCAAGTCATCAACACTTCGCTTACATGTAACTTCACCTTTCAACCTGTCCTCCCCTATCCTACCATTTGCAATTAGCATACCATGAGCCCTACACAATTCAATCAAACGTCTACCAAAATTGTTTACTTCACTACCCTCCATTGAACATCTTTTACGAGGAATGTTCCTCTCATCTAATTCATGAAAAAGATCAGAACCTTCTGTGTAAAGATCACCATTTTCATCAACATGTTCATCAACCTCGGTGATATCATGTAGGTCATTGCAATGAGAATTAAAATCACCACATAACAGCAACTCACAATCAGTCTTGCTTTTTATGTTGACAATATCTTCATCTAAAGTATCAAAAATATCAATTGATGAGTACCTCTCGGTTGAGGAACGATGGTGGCGACCTCTTCAGATTGTTGCAAGAGGTGCTGACGTGCGTCTGACAACCAGCCACATAACGGAATGCCACGGAACTAGGAATTTGGTCCACTATCATGATGGGCGTGGAAATAGTGAGTACTCCCGATTATGTTATGCTTTTTATGATTATGCTATATCCAGTAAGCCCTCAAAAACCCGTGTTTTTCAGACACGGGTTTCTTTTAGCCCGGCAATTCATAGGTGTGACCGCAAAAAAACCCCGGGGATTTTATGAAGTGTAACCACGGCTATTGTCGCCAATGGTAGACTTCCACTTTGAACAACCACCATAGTCGATTCTACATTGGACTTCTCAAAAATAAAGTTCACGGCTATCCATATGGGACCAACCCTTTTCATTTTCCTGACCACCCTCTTAAAAATACATGTATAGGAGAAAAAATCTCAGAAAAACTTTCATGTCGAATTAAAATGATCAGAACTTCACAAAAATCATCATAGGTCTGCTATGTTGGTCAGTATGCCTATCGACAGTACCGGGATTCGAACCCACGCCTCCACATAAGGCAACACCGCCAGCATTGAGGGAAAGCGTGCACACCACTGTGCTAAATCCCCATCTTCAAAAAAAGATGGTTCAATAGCCAGCTTAATGCATGGAATCCCTCAATACCCTGGGGAAGCGCGGACCCGTGGTGACACCTTATTATTGACCAACTAACGAATTTTCACAAAAGGAAGTCACAGAATTCATGATTATCAAATGAGGTAACTCCCTTTGAAATTCCTTGAAGGCCTCATGTCATGAAGTCAATTTGAATTGAAAGGGGGTATAACCTGCAATAGCAGACTATTGTAACTTGGACATGATTCCTCTGAGTATCATTCCTTTCACACCGGTCCCATCAAGCCTAATTCTGAATACCCAACACAATTCACTCCTTTTGAAATTCATTGAGGGCTTCATATCATGAAATCAATTTGAATTGAAAGGGGGTGGAAACATCTGCTGCCCCTCAGCTGTTCCATGCTTTCTGTTGCTGGTTACTGTAAACATAGTCAAGAGATGTGGAGTCCTCTGTTGAAAGGGAGTGAAAACACCTGTTGCCCCTCAGCTTTTGGGATCCTTTCTACTGCTGATAACTCTAAACAATGGTCAGGTGATATGAAGTCCTCTTGAAAGGTAATGCTGGATAGGCCGGTGGTGTAGCAGGTCAGTCTACATAGACCAAGTGGAACAACATGTCCAATAATAAGGTGATGCACAATATAACGCCTACTCCATTTTCACACAGAAAACATATCAGAATTCTATTTTTGATACATCCTATAGGATGAGAAACCGAACGCTTTTGAATGTACCCCATCTGTGAGTGCTCCCCTGCTGTTGTCTGACGGAATAAGGTGCGACTGACGATACGGGAGACACAGAGAAACGTTCCAGGGTTTCCCGAGCAACAAAGGGAAACAATGACATACGGAAACACTGGCAGATGCCACACCAGCAATGACAGTTGAAAATTTGCAATGAATGTAATGAGTGGCCAACCAGATGTGCTCCACGGCTGATTGTTATAATGGTGCATCTCGAGCCAAATCTCGTGAGAAACCTAGCACATTCCCGTGGTGAGACTAGACTGGAAGCCCGTCCTAACTCTTTTACCTAATGAAATTAACAAATGTTAGGACGGGTAGTGGCCATGCCGTTCTCAAATGTGATTGGTCAGGGGTGGCCCTCTTGTGATTGGTCAATTCTCGGTCATAAGGTCAAGGTCGCAGCTGTCAAGTGTTGTAAACATGAAACACGTGTATTTTGTTTGCTTGTCAAAATATGAAATGAAATGTCATTTAGGCCTAAACCCTCCTTTTGTTGTGCTTTTGGTGAATTAACAGGCTTCCGAAAGAGCAGAGTGAATTCTGACATCGGTATAAGAGTAAAAATCTGGCAAAAAATTTGCTGAAATACATCGAAATCGGGGCTTATTCGGAGGATGATGTTGTTGCCATGGTTGCAGAAGAAACTGCGAGTGAGAGAAGCGATTTGCCGTATCCTGTGGGTAATACCCCAATCAAATCGCCTTCCAAGGCTGCCTTCAGGCCCTGACATTGTGCAGGTTTCAAAATGCAGTAACTTGCTCCTCTTCGAGCGTTTATACTGGCTTCAACAATCTTGGAAAACAAGGAAAATCGCAAAGGCAACGGGTCCGCCATGTTGAAATTACTCTCCCGACCGTTGCATTATAATAAAGGAGCACGGTATTGTCACTTTTCTCGACAGCCGGCGCCACCGCATCACTCTCCAACCCAAGGGACTAACTACGTTTCGGCGAATGAAGCGATTTATTGCGTACCGGTACATTTTGTAATGCATTTTTGTAGCTCGTCTTACTGCCACTAGGTGGCTCCCTTTACGTCGGCAGTTAGTCTCGGGCGCCCAGACCCTGTATAATGCATAGCATATAGGAGGGTCTGGGACAGAGCGCCGATTCTGTTGTGACGGTGATTTTATTTCAACACCGGTCGCTGATTGGCTGATCAGGGACAGAGCTAGTCATTCATTTCCATCCGCCGATTCCTCCCATTTGAAAATCACAATCCGGCTGCTGATTGGGCAAGAGAAGTGATCATGTGATTTCATCATGGCGACGACCATAAAATGTCAGTTGGGATTTTTCGACTACGTCTTCCAAACGGATACACAGTTTTCAGCCTGAAATTCATCTCCAGTAAGTTGATGCTGTCCAGTACCTGTTTCAGATCACTTCAGCAATCGATTCATTGCCAGATTCAGACATTTTGGAAGATTGTGAGGTGAAATATAATCCATTTAATGGAAGCAACCATCTTATGTCACGTGACCAGCTGCAGCATTACCCACAATGCACTGTATTACAGTGGAAATGTCGGTGTGGCCCAGTCGTTCATATCTACATATGAATGGCTGGGTGCCCGAGACTAGTCGGCAGTCAATAACGCATTTGTGATCCAATACCGTGCTTTTTTAGCTCACCGGGGTGAGCTATTACAATGGTGCAGTGGCCGTCGTCGTCGTCGTGTTCCGTTAGCAGGGCACGTTTCGTAACCGCCAGAGCTATTGATCTGAAACTTGGTACATATATACCCCTAGGTCAGATGACCCATGACACCAAGTTTCGGTCCGATTCGACTCTTAGCTTGGTCACCAGGTGGCGGAAACCGAAAACACAAAAAGTGCAATAACTCCTGAACTAATGACTAGATCTTCTCCAAATTTTTATCATAGGTGTATCTAATAAGGATACATAACATATACATGTATAACGGGTTTTTGATTTGACCTACTTCTCAAGGTCACAGAGGTCAAAGTTCGACAAAAGTGACGAATCTGCCACAGTTTGTCATTATTTCACCAAGCGACTTCATATCTTGCATAAACATGCATTGGAGGGGTACCTTTAAAAATACCAAGTTTCGGCCGATTGGACATCCAATATGGCCGCCAGGTGGCGTAACCTGAAAATCAAGTAACTGCTATTACTCAGGAACGACTTGACATTGAGTGCTCAAATTGATATTTACGTCCCTCTAGATGACCTTTACATGCATGTGAAGTTTCGGCCTGATCGGACATCCAGTATGGCCGCCAGGTGGCGTAACCCGAAAATCATCAAAGTGCTGTAACTCAGGGACGACTTGACGCAAAGTGCTCCAATGTGCTATGTGGCCCTCTGCAGATGGCCTTTATGTGCATGTGAAGTTCTGCCCAATCGGACATCCAATATGGCCGCCAGGTGGCGTAAACCGAAAATCGTCAAAGTACTGTAACTCAGGAACGACGTGACCCAAAGTGCACCAATGTGCGATGTGGCCCCCTGCAGATGACCTTTATGTGCATGTAAAGTTCCGGCCCGATCGGACATCCAATATGGCCGCCAGGTGGCACCCCAAATCATCAAAGTCCTACTCGGGAATGACTTGACCCAGATTACTCATCCCTCTGTCATTAGACTGTTATGTCCAACCCGGTGAGCACATGGTCCATGGACCATTTCATTTTAACCGGGATTCCGGGCAGTATGGTGGCCAAGACTGGTCCTACCATTCAGCAAATTCAAAAGCGACACCATCGGTAGCCCAGGTACTAGTCTATGGTGAGACGCCTTTCGTGGCCAATCTGGCTCTCAGGTCGCTCATACAACCTTGGACTACTCACTCTCAACCCCTGGAGACAGTCTTGTAAATAAAGCTTTCGATTGGTTAATTCAAAGAGCGGGAATGACGTCATGCTCACATGCAATAAATTTTTGTAGAGCACGCAAGCAACGGCAAAACGTATTATGCTGCATCAAAACTATACTTACCACGAAGAATTAACAATTCAATCAATACATGTATATCGGAAAATATGCTGAAACCAGGATTGCTGGTTAAGCAAACTTTGTCGCCAGTTCGGTAGTCCGAACACTGCCTCCTGTTGCTCATTTGCAGAACTGACGGCCGCAACAAGAGTCAGATGAAGCCTATCGCGGGGGTCTATTTTGATTGGTCCGTCCATCTCCAGGTCGTGTTTTGAATACATTTAGTGCACATTGTGTCCACACAGGTTGCGCAAGACTGCTGTTGCATTTGTGTTGAGACTGCTTTGCACAGACCTGTGTCCGCGCGCGGCGCATCACACACAAATTTGTTAGTTTCTAAATACGCGAGCCACATCACAACTTGAAGTGGTTGATCACGTGATCTACTCCGCCACGAAAGTAGATCCTAGGAAAATAGTGATACGAGGCTTATTTCGTGCAGACTTTGCAAATAATTGACTGATTTTTCATTTCTGATGAGAAATTGCCATAGACATGACATTGTTGAGAAGAAAAGGACGATATTTGGATTATGACCCCGGCAGCTGTCAACTGTGTGGCAGAGTCGGAGGGGCAGACTGAGTGCTGTAGGCCTAGTGTGTGACGACGCACCAACGCAGCTGTCAGTGGCTAGTATGACATGTACAGCATATCTAGGCCTATGTATGTCATAATCATGACGGATAATGTGATACCCACACACGGAGACATCCTTGGTAGGCCTATCTCATAACATTCTGATATTTGTACACTCGAAGCGAGGGATCGACCGCCATCTTGAAAATGGAACAAGTAGTCCTGAAGTATCCCATGATTCCTTGAGCGCGCGGTGACAGATCGGTGCGAGGTACGATGCGCCATCTGTCGTGACAATGTTTAGTGCACGGCAATCGTATCACTTGACAACGCTGCTCTCAGGCATTTTACTTGCTGTTTCAACCAGCTACACTCGCAATCACGCTCTCTGTTCACTCTTAGCCAGACAAAACATTAAGAAAACCGCAATTTGTTATCAAAATCACGAAAAATATTCCTCTCCAAAAGCCGAATCGGCGAATGCACAGCATCGCCATCTTTACAGTTTGAGGTCACGTGATACGGGAACCACCAATCCGTGATCTGATCATGCTGATGACGTAGAACCAAAATCTGGTTCTTCGGTTACTCATCATCTGACTCTGTATTGGCGTCCAGCAGATTCTAAAAATAGCAATACGAGCCACACGTTCGGACTACCAGTTCGGGAGCGAGTGGTTCGAGGTTGTGAGCGACCTACCTCTGGGGACGAGGTTATTTCGTGGGATGATTGATTTCTTCAATGGAAGGCCCCAGTTAACTCTGACTTGGCGGAAAATTCACAAAACACAGAGCTATTTGCTTTGAGTAGTTTATTAAGACATCAGCTGATACAAGAGCAGAGTAATCTATCTTCTAAAATACATGAACACATTTTTCACCTGTACTGAGCAGGATCTAAATAAACAAAGGAACAAGTGCTGGCAATGCCAGTGTCTGATCGGGGATTGTAAGGTCGTAACTGTTGGGATAACCATTTCATTATATTACAGTTTAAAACAAAATTAGAAATTGAAAACAAATGACACATTTTAAAATCTTGGTAAACTTCTTGATTGAATTCTATCACCTGCTCACAGAAGAATACACACTAAAATATATAGACCCGTTGACAGGTTACAGCAGGTACATGGCGTACTGTGAATTCTTTGAAAGACTGGATAGTTCCCCCAATACCGCTCAGAGTGTACGAAATCGCCATGAATGGGAGCGGATAGCAGGGGGCGGATTCCTGGCCAAGTTCACGCGGGTACATCTGATATTCACCGATGAAGAGCATGGACATTGTAGGCGTGGAAAATAGGCCCTTGTCCGCTACCTCAGAATGGTAATTATAGATTTGTATACTGACCGGTATTGGGGGAACTATCCAGTATTTAAATGTATACCAACACGCTGGTGATTCAAATTTTACTGTACGCATTGTCAGAATATCCGGTCCTGAGCTGATAGCAGACGATGCATTCACAAAATCATGTGTGGCTCAAGTGTTCATGATAATGGGGCAGATTCTTGAAAAGTCACCTACGTTATGTCAAAAGACACCTAGATAACCTCAGAATATTACCCTTTTATTCACATAATAGCCTATCCAAGGGCCAAATGCACTAGAAGTCAGCCGATTTGGCACATTTTGGCATTTCATGCGCTTGCGTGTGGAGATACGGCATTCATGATGAGTGCTCACACTAGAAGGTTTGTATTCGATATTTCCTACCATTCCTGGCCGAGTTTTTATATTTGCTTCAGTGAAAATTATTGAGATTTTGCCAGACTCCTGTACGAATTGTCAGTCAAATGAAATTTCCCTCTGTACGCGTTGTCAGTTAAAATTTGTGTACTTCGTTTATATTCGCCAGCTAGCGAAAATAATCTCGTACCTCGCTTCTCGTAACGTTCAGTGGTATCCTAAATAAAAGTACTGCGGTTGGAGGATGGCAGCAGCGATACCAGTCCTTTTACAGTAATTACGGAGAAGTATGTTCTGTTTCAGGCAAAGAATCCGTCTCCATGCTGATGTTTCGTCGCAGCAGACAGCCCAACCCCCGGGAGCTCAACCACGTTCCTTTTTGTATGCAGTATTATTTCGATATATCATACCTCCACATGTGTTACAAAGGTGAAGCTTCATCCCCGTGTGGGAGTCCAGATGGTCAGCTAGCCTTTTTCTTAGAGTAGAATCTTTTCCCACAGACGGCGCAATCATATCCTTTCCCTGACTGATGATGCTGCAGGGTCGGATCCAGGGTTGACAGAAAGGGGGCATAGCTCGACCGCGGTGATGAGCACCGAAAGGGCGAAGCCCAAAGGTGGGGTCTGGGGCCCTCCCACAGAAAAAATTGACAAGTTAAGTGCTTTTAGATGCATTTTCCTGGCATCTGCATGAGAGCAAAATACTCAAATTTTTAGGTAGTATCCATTCTATGGACCGAGTCCAAATGGACTGAGTAACTTGGACTGAGTGCCAAAAATGATATAAACAATAATAATGAAATGTTATCACCATAAATTGGTAAGAAATGGTTATCTTCAATATGTAGAACGTGAAAAGAGATAAGAAAAACAAAACTATAACATTTTGTTCTTCGCTAAGCCAACCTGAACTCCCCAAGTTACATCAACCCAATAGAGCTCCGCACTCAGTCTATAAATAGCAACAAAACATGACGACGTCACGTCATGTGGCACGCCTTTCGAGGTAACGATTCACGGAATGCGATGCGGGGAATTTTGCAACCTCGTTCCAAAGGTTGCTCCTATACNCATGCTGATGTTTCGTCGCAGCAGACAGCCCAACCCCCGGGAGCTCAACCACGTTCCTTTTTGTATGCAGTATTATTTCGATATATCGTACCTCCACATGTGTTACAAAGGTGAAGCTTCATCCCCGTGTGGGAGTCCAGATGGTCAGCTAGCCTTTTTCTTAGAGTAGAATCTTTTCCCACAGACGGCGCAATCATATCCTTTCCCTGACTGATGATGCTGCAGGGTCGGATCCAGGGTTGACAGAAAGGGGGCGTAGCTCGACCGCGGTGGTGAGCACCGAAAGGGCGAAGCCCAAATGTGGGGTCTGGGGCCCTCCCCCAGAAAAATTTGACAAGTTAAGTGCTTTTAGATGCATTTTCCTGGCATCTGAGAGCAAAATACTCGAATTTTTATGTGATTGAATTATTCTTGCTAAAAAAGTCATTGCTCTGCCAAAAATGCCGCCCCCCCCCCTGCATCAGACCCTCTGCTGCATGACATGCGAGATAAGATTGCTCTTGAGGACAGCCTGTCCCCGCAGACCGCACAAAGGTGGCTATCACGTGGTTGGACTCCCGGGTGTTGGGCTGCCTGGGCATCATCACGTGGTTGGGCTCCCGGGGGATGGACACTCTGGCCATCATCACGTGGTTGCCTATTCCCGTAAGCAATCCTTCAAATAAGACATTCAATTGGTATGTCCTTGACATGGGATCCTGGAGGAGGGATGGAGAGCTGAAATCCACGCCGTCTAAAGCTGTGTTTACCAGACATCCGGAATGCGGTATAGGGACGCGGAATCTCCGGCGGAAGCGATATGTTGTATGCGAAAATGCACTGCATTTTCCGCTTCCGCGTTCCGCAATCCGCATTCCGCGTGTCAGCTAATACTAGTGTCCCACAGGCGAATTTTGGCCTGCGGCAAGGGACGGATGAAAAATCGCAGGTCTTCATAGACTGTCCGTCGTCTATGTTCGCAGTGATTCTCTGGCTCCATGATCCTATGCGAAACACATTAGTGCTAAATACCGCAGCTTGTCGATGGAATGTAGCAGACTTCAGATTCGCCCCTTGTCGTGGGAAAAAGTCGCCAGTGGGACACTCCCATAAATGCAGCTTAAAGAGCCAGTCCCACAAATCCATTCCCCGCTTTATTCATCAACATTCATTCTATCTACCACCCAGGAAATCCTCACACCAATCTAATAAACCGTAGACAGGGGGCTCTTAGTACTAGAGGTATTCATTTTCTCATGTTCATGTTATTTGCTGTACTCCGAGGCCGAAAAAAGGCACATTTAATCACCAATATTGCAAACAAATAAGACTGATTAATGCGTAGGCCTACAGTACTTCAACTATACCAACTGGCAATGCGTACAGTCGCTCCTACTGACCTAGCGAGAAAATACTGACAATTCGTACAGGTGTTTTTTACAAAATGCCTATTTATCTTGCAACAAGGGCGTCTAAAGCAAAGCCTACTATGTACACATGTGCAGTACAGTGGAACCTGTCACATTGAACACCTAGGTACTTTGAACAAACTGCCTACATTGAACACTTTGAAATTCCCCGCCAGATCTAACAGTAAAGGATCACCTAGTACGGTGACCCTTGGTACATTGAACGCCTCCTTACAATGAACGCTTTTGAAATTCCCCGTGAGTGTTCAATGTAGACAGGTTCCACTGTATTACCTAGGCCAAATATGAGTAGAAGTAGAGGCAATTATGTGCCATATTTCACTCAAAAATTGCAATTTTGCATCAGAACGGGAGCAATTTCATGCAAACATCGCCATTGCTTCACACTACAAAGTCTGTGTAAAACGAACCTATGGGGCACTGGGCATACTTATAATGTTCACATATCGCAGCAAATCATTGGCTATCCAGCTTTCCTTCCGAGTCTACAAATGATTTTGTGAATGCGTCGTCTGCTATCAGCTCAGGACCGGATATTCTGACAATGCGTACAGTAAAATTTGAATCACCAGCGTGACCAAGGTCTGGATTGAAAGAATCATGTATTTTGAATTACATGTATATCGCTTCGCATTAAACTACATGTATATGCACTTTTATTGTGTTAAAGTGGTAATCAAAGAAATTGGTCTTGATCAACATGGTCAAGTGTTATCTAAACCTGTTGAACTCAAATCAATTGATTACCAAAACACATTATGACCTTTGATAGTTGCATGATCTAAGCTTTTTAAGAGCAGTTTTCGCCCTTAAACCCTGGGTAGCAACTGCACTTATAGGTTTTACTATAATCTTCTTTATCCTTCGGCTCCCAAGAGGCAATTTTCTTCATGACCTTCTCAAACTTTCCTTTGAAAGTAGAATCTGGTTCAGTCGTCAACTCCATCAAAGCTTTTCTCTGACATCGACCATTGCCATTACAAATCGCTTTGCTGCATTTCCGAGTGTCTTCGATGACATCTTTAACCAAAGGACCAAACGTTTTGTGCAGATTGTCCTCGAAGTCTTTACACTGCGTCACGGTTTTGTAATCGTTTGAACTGCTCCAAAGGACGACACCCTGACTACCAAAATCCGCTGCCAGTTTCAAGCTGTAGATCAAATCTTCCTGAAATTTCAATGAAATTCAACGGGTCACAAATTTTTCAACTTTGATATAAGTTGTCTACCTGAAAGGATGCGATCCGCAGGAAGAGATCAAAATTTCTTATTTCTGTTGGACTCTAACTTACTTTTGAGTAGAATTTCTTCGTATCGTCAATATATCTGTGTGTTATATACAGCCACACTTGTCGGGGTGATGAAAATTTGTTTGCAAGCCTGAAACTTTCTTCTAGGTTTCCGTAGATGTATTGTGCAGGAGCCATTTTAGTTGACAAGTAGACGGAAGGGAAAACAGCATCGCTGGCCTTGTACAACCATAATATTCTGAAATGATAGGAAAATTGTTGCATTCATTGTACATGTACATGTACTCAGTTAATGGTATCTTTTATTAGCCTCACGCCGTACACGCGCAATGAGTTCACAATCCTTAAACCCGACATCAAACGACATCCCCAGTCCGTGGCTTCCTGAAGATGTTTACAGATATGTTTTCTTCCAAATTAGAATTAAAACAAGAAAAAATACAACTAACCGGTCATTTTTTTCTTGGACACCCTTTTTACAGCGTATCTTGTCACGTTTGTGGTTGAAGCAGAAAGGGTAATGGTAATAACCCCAGATCCCATTTGGAACTAATTTCTTGCCTTCATTAATGGTATCTTCCATGAAGTCTCTGAAAAACAATTTACCCAGGTAGACTTAACAGCAAGTTTTTCTTCCACCAGCTGGAATCGACAGTTTTATTTCGGGTGAAACTGGTGATGATAAAATGGTCAGACTTGGTACATGTACATGTACGATAAGGATGTGATATGTGCCAGAGTATAATCCGTCCCATCAAGTTTGTCGTGCTCTGTGCTCTGTGCGATATCGCAAGCGATGCAATCGCCAGCGAGCAAAATCAGCTGTTGACGCCAGGTGAGCGTTGAACTGCAATGCGTGGAATCTTCTCGCCGGCGATGCTCGTTCGATACGAAAGGCAATATCGCCTAATTTGCAGTGGCTGCCGAGAAAATCGCTGGTGATTAGATCGCTTGCGATGTCGCCTTAAGGAATGGGCTTTTGGAGTACTTTATAATATCATTGGCAAAAATGTTGAACCGCAACTTCACCATTGGTTGATATTTAGCTCACCTGGTGAGCTCTTACGATGGTGCAGCGTCTGCCGTCCGTTCACGGGACATTTTGTAAACGCTGATTTGACCTACTTTTCAAGGTCACAAAGTTAAACATTTTGACATTTGGTGGCACGTTTCGTGGATATTTGACCTAATATCTTCTGACCCAATTTGACCGCAAATATGTTACCAAGCGGTCATGTTGGAAAATGGACTTTGGCACAGATGTTATGAATTACTCCAAGCGAGAGTGGCTGAGTTCAGAATTCTGTGTATGTTATGTGTTATTTGTTAATTCAACAGATATGTTGCACAGCTGTGATATTAACCATGAATTCTAAACTCGTTACAAACACCGGTGTTACACCAATATGTAACAGATCTGCTGAATTTTGCCTGGCATCATCAGGCTAAATGTTACAGATTTGTAGACACAGACACCTAACAGATCTGTAAACGTAGTCTGTTGATTTAATCTCAGCAACATCAAATCTGTTAAGGGAATTTCGCACATAACTTTTTTGTATGACTAGGTATCATGTTGGAGTTTTCAGAAAAGAAATCATTAGAAGTTTTTCCTTTGCAGACACAGTAACTTGGCAACTTTACATTGACCACTAAGTTGATAAGGAGATGTTACACCGTCTTGAGTTCAGAATTCCATGTAACAGATTTGGTCATGCGTGAGCAGCCATTTTGTTTCCACTTCAAAAATGGTATTCTTCGATCCGAGGTGATTTTCGAACCTGCGCGTATTTTGCAAGTTGTAGCCATTGAAATGAGTGATACATACATGTACATGTACATGTACATGTATGTTAGAGCTCGAGCTGCAAGTACATGTAGCTAACAGTATCTACAGAGGTCCACATCAGACTGAAACAGAAGAGCCGGCCCTCCTGTCGCTTGAGTACGCCCCTACCATACTCTCATCCAAAATTCCTAATCCACCATACCACACCATCCACTGCAGCAAGTCTCCACCTTTCTTTTATGTTCGAAAATTCTTCATGCCTCGCCAAAACTTATTTAGAAGGGTTGAAATGTTTGTGATCCAAGTTGAGGTGCTGTATGCAACTTCTCAGTGTGTGTGGAAGCGTTCTCCTGCAAATTTCTGGAAGATCTTGCAGCAGCATGCCTTTTATAGCGTAGAGCCTTAGGCTTCCTTTACATAGAAGTATACGGTATACGAAAACGCCGGTTAACAAAGGCTTCGCGACCGTGAAGCCATTGTTAACCGGCATTTTCGTATACCGTGTACTTCTATGTAATCGGGGCCTCAAGCCTACCTTGCTTTAGGATCAAATCGTTTTCCCGCTTCTTCCATAATCTTCTTCCTCGCCTCTTTTTTAACCTTTTCTGCGGACCATTTTGGGTTTGCCTTTCGGAGCTCTTCCTCTACCTCTTCTTGGCTCCATCCTTCATCTTTCACCACCTCAGCATACGATACGTTCCTGTAACGGTCATAGCCGCTGTGCAGGAGGGCCCATGAAGCCAGCCACCACTCTTGGTCAATGACAGCTAGTCCTTTGAACGATTTATTCGGTATGTCTGGTAGGTCTAGTCTATCCTTTATACTCTCTTTCCATGCAACAAGGTGTTCGGCCAGATTTCCTTTCTGAAACAATGAAAACATAGGTTTCGAACATACATGTACATGTTGCAACCTTTATGCAAGGAAACAACATCATGCAAGGAAACATGTTTAGCCCGCTTGGCCGCAAGGCCCAGCAGGGCTTAAGCTGTGGTTGGGGTCATTGAGTGGTGGTCTGTCGTGCGTCAATCCGTACGTACGTACGTACGTAAACTTTTGGTTTGTTAGCGCTCTAGCGCCTTTATTTTTTGACGAATCTTTTTGGTCTTTGGTGGGTGTATATATGGGCCTAAGATCTAGGTCGAGTTCGATATTGAGCACGGTTGGATTCCTATTTTGGCCTCCAGGGGGCGGTTTGTGAAAAATTTCAAAGGGCTATATTTTAATAATGGTTTGAACTGTTGTGTTGAAACTTTGTACACATGTACCGCTAGGTTATAGCAACTTACAGACAAAACTTCGGTGAAATCTGATTCTTTACTTAGCCACTAGGGGGCCAAAACCAAAATCATGGAAAGTGCTATTTCTCCCTAACCGAGAGATGGATTTTTGTCAATTTTTTTTCATGGGTATATCTAATAAGGATACATAAGATATAGCACTCGAGTTTTTAATTTGACCTACTTTTCAAGTTCACAGAGGTCAAAGTTCACCTGAAATTACGAAATCGGCTATTTTTGTAATGGTTTACCGCTATTGCATTGAAACTTTGCACATATCTACGTCTAGGCTGTAGTGTAACAACTCGGATGAATTTTTGGTAAAATCTAATGCTTGACTTTGCCACTAGGGGCGCCAAAACCAAAAAATTAAAGCGTTATTTCTCCCTTGGCCATCACCATGCTTCATGCCAAACGGGCACAGTGCCATTGGCACTATTTTTTTCATGACTCAACGTCAGCACCATGACGTCAATGACACCTAAAATGATGTCAATAGCTACGTCTACACGAGAGACTTATTTGTCTCGGGTCAACTTTGTCTCGAGGCAAAATAACCCGAGACAAGTAACGGAGCGTCTACATGTACACGGATTATAGTTCTGGCTTTGAATATGGCGTCACAAGTCGCCAGTACACATGCTGCAGAGGCGCAGCGAAATGAGCCGTACATGCCCCAATATAGGCCTTTGTCCCGAGACAAACGGGCAACTGCGTCTACACGACAACTCTCTCGAGACAAAATTTGACTCGGGTTAACTTAACCCCCCTACCCTACTGGGGTCAAATTAACCCGAGACAAAGTTGTCTCGAGACGACTTAGCTCGAGACAAGGCCCCGTGTAGACGGCTAACTGGAGCTATAAAATGCTCCGTGTAGACGTAGCTAATGACGTCGTTTCGGTACAAGTGCTCGCAGCGCCGACTTGTCGGTGAGCGGGTTCCCCATTGTGCAGAGGTATAATGCCTCGGTTAGCTCAACTTGAAAGTGCCAGCCTGAAGAAGACCCCGGTTGGGGTCGAAAATTTGCGAAATTTCTGGAGGACGACTCCTTTTATTATATCATTTTGTGTGTCGCCTTTTGTGCTCTAGTTTTGGATATGCACCATGTCAGGTTCGTGTCCTTCTATGCCCCTGGCATGAATTAAATTTGTTGTGATTCATAATTAGTGCACCGTTTGCTAATTAGTTGCATCACGGACGTGACCTGTGCGGCGTCACATCTGTGACGCAACTAATTAGCAAATAGTGCACTAATTAGGAATCACTAGCTTAATTCACATCAGGGGCATAGAAGGACAAGAGTCTGACGTGATGCAGGGTATTACATAATTCTGTGGTTCCAAAATCGCAGAAACAGCATGAATAAGTGAAAAACTGTCACGTCTGTGACCGTGGAATTGCCCAAAATCGGCTTTAACGAACAGCTCTACTCTCCATTCCACTTCCGAGTGGCGCGAGGTTTATCAACGATAGCTCCGCAACGGCTGGGTCAAATTTGACGAAACATACGTCAATCGACTTGTCTTTCTTGTCGGTATCTTTCTGCTATCTTCATTTTTTCGCGTAAGGCCGACATAACGGATCCCTTTCTCAAAACCCATTTCATTTCGGCATGGTGTTCAGTGCAGTTTACACATGCGCGATGCATTGGGTCATTTCCAAATGGCCGCCATTTCGACCGTAAACACAAACTGTGATTTGTGAAAGAACTTTTTTTTGTCACGTTTATAGGGAAGATGACAGTGACGATGGCTGTAGCGACACAAAAGACAAATCAATTGATGTATGGTATGTCAAATTTGACCCAGCCGTTCCGGAGATATCGGCCATAAACCTCGCGCCACTCGAAACTGGAATGGACTGTAGTCACCCGCAGCCTTCATATTCGGGGCGCAAGCTTGTCTACGATTCGAATACCGCAGCACCAAATACGGCTGAGCATTATTCGCCCGCGTGCGGTTACCATCAAGGCCCGTCTACACGATACATTTGTTCAAAACACACATTTTTGTAATGATGATGTTCAAGTTTGTTGCGGTTTCCATCTACAGTCAGACACATTCATGGACAATTTGTATGATGAACTATGATGGGGAAAGGAAAACGAAAAGAAATTGGAGGAAAGTTCCTTATTGTTTCAAGTTGGATCTCACATTAGCCTCGTGAGTGGTGCTGCCGTCGTCGAAAAGGCAAAGGAGTAGGAAGGGGTGTCAGTGGATTAAGGAATGGATCAGGAGGAGAAGTGAGTCAGGAGGCTGCCATTTTGTACACATGCCACATGATGCAGTTGTGCCACATGACATAATAAACCTTCTGATTGGTCAATGGCTTAAAATGTGGCATGTTGTGAACAGTTTTTGGCAAGATGAAACATGCAGCTAAAAACTTGAACATTATCATACATGTTGGAAGGTGTTCAGGTTTGTTGGGAAAACGGTCTACGCGGTCATACATTTGTCCATGAACATCATCATACAAATGTACGAGGATGTTTTGAACAAATGTGTGATCGTGTAGACGTTCGTCATAGACTAGTTCCTTGTCGTTCCGCTACGTGGCGCTACGCTCTACTGCACAATAACGACAAGCACGGACCACCATCTTTTGTTCAATTAGTCGGAATTCCGCCTAATTCGTTTTTCCACATCTGCGCAGGTTTCTGCGCAGGTTCTTATGCGTGGAGATGATTTTTATGCGTGGAGAGTCGAAATGTTCTAAATATAGCCTGGAACACGTGCATTTTGACGGTTGAACTACATGAACTGACCACTGACGTGACAGCAGCTGGATTATCATGTTCGACTCTCACTGGGTTGGAAACTACGAGGGAGGAGGCGTGAGTTTTTTCACGGTTGTAGGCCTATGTAGGCATACTGGGAGTCCTTTGCTTTTTCGTCTCGTTTTTGTGAGGGCAGATACCGTAGGCCTAAACTCTGCATGCAGTGCACACAGCAGCATCAGTGCACAAGTGACAAGTGTGCCGTTGGGTTGGTAGGCCTTGCTTGCATCCATCACATACCTCCCCCACTCTGGCGGGTAGGCCTAGTCCTCCTGCTGGAGTGCGATTAGGCCTAGATCATGAGATAAACTCCAAGAAAATCTGCGGAACAAAGCAGGTTTATTGAAACCGAGACACAGTGCTGGGAAATACCCCGAAGAGTGCTAAAAATAGAATGTACTACGTCATCAATATGGTTCAAAATGGCGCCCCGTTCCTGTCTTTATATTTTCAGCCATCTATAAAGACAGGGTACCAGTCTACGTTCGTCATACAGATGTCCATGAATGTTGGACTGTGTAGACGGAAATCCACAGCAACTTGAACATCATCTTACAAATGTATGATGCTGTTTTTTACAAATGTATGATCGTGTAGACGGGCGTCATATTCGTCTGTGTGCGCCTTGCTTAAAGGCCCATTTTAGACGATCATACTTTTGTTCAAATTTTCATCATACATTTGTATGATGTTGTTCATGGACAAATGTATGACCTGTAAATGGGAATTTGAACATCTGCGAACAAGTGCGAACAAACGCGAACATGTTGGATGATGTTCGAACATGCACATTAATTTGGACAAATGTCTAAACGTGGCTGTGAACTCACCTCTGGAATCCCACCGTACGATGGTTCTGGGTTGATATCTTTCATACTGTGCTCACCAATATGTGGAAACTTTCCAAACTTGTACCAAATGGTCAGAGCTTTTCCAATACTCTTCTGTTTGGCGTTGGTAACAATACCATATTGAGATAGATCGGGGTGGTGTGGCTTCTTGCACATGTTGAGTGGTGCGTTCCAGATTGCTATAAATGGATCATCTGGCAGAGGGTTTTCTGCTAAAACAGCTCCAAACATCAGCATCATTATCAGGATCTTCATGTTGGAAGATACGACCTGTTGTGGCTCGCAACTTCTGAATGTCATCCCGGCAATGCCAGGAAAGCAGATGGGTAGGCCTATTTGAGGAACATGGACTCTAGATCAATTGATTCAGCTGGGATGCCTGGACCACTAAACAATGATTCTCAAAATCTCTTCAACAGTAGGCCTGTGACCTTGACCCTATCCAACGCTGTAGTCAGTGTGGAGGCTTCCAACAATAGTATGATGCCAGATTTGTGCGAAATATTTGAACTAGTAGGCCTGAAACCCATCAAATCTCTCGTTTTGCACAAGCTAAAGAACCATCTCCCCCATGGGTAGTTTTGAGAGCTTCTCTCCTGACCTGGCTGCTACAAATCAAATCATAGTCTACTCGTCAAAAACCCATCTAAGCCTGATGCAACCTTTATCATAGTAAATATCTGGCGATTTTGTATCGAGTTTTACCGTTTCATAGCCATTAAAGCGAATGGCTCGCGGGGTTTGTTGTGGCGCCATGACAGTTGGTCATCGATCAAGCACCATTTTGAGAAAAAGGCAAAAGAAGGATTTTAGTTTAATGGGAAATGCATTAGACAGCCAAACTTCGGCGGCGTATTCTGCAAAATCTGCCATTTCAAAATCAATGGGAATAGTACAAAATGTACATCTTGACCTACTGAATTTGAAAACGTCATTAACCCATTTTAACAAATTTTTAATGGAACCTTGACCGACCTACGTTTCAGCTATAAATAGCTGGCCAGGCCTGGTTGTTGCACAGAGTGCACTGATAATTTGCTCATCAAATCTCCAAAACTATCTCTTCACAAAATAACTAAGACATTAGTCTTAAAGAAATTGAAAATCGGCACACGATAGGACCATATAGTGATGGAAATCAATCGAGTTTTAAAGTACTAGATTTTGGGGGGGTGACAAATCGGGCCTCGTCCTCACTGGTGAGTGAGCCCTATGGCTGGAGCACGGCTTTGCCTGGAGACTAGATTCACTCTCTATGGAAGGTACCACCAAAAATGTAAACAAACCCCGCGAGCCATTCGCTTTAATGAGCATTCCTTCCTTCAGTTCTTTTAAAAACTGGATTCAATATGTAACCTTCCAAAAAATTGATTTTTCGTATTTCGCGCTTAAAAAGATGACTACATTTATAAACCAACTGTAAACTATTGCTGTAGTCATCGCAATAGCACATGTTTCTTCTGTCGAAGAACCTGGTCAGCGCCTCCTTTTGGAACGCAGGTGTACCTCATTCATGAGAACTACCATCGCCATCGATTCGTGTTTTTGTTCGAACATGAGTTGAGAAAGTCACGTGAAGTCCATGTGAAACTATTAAAGCAAACGGCTCACGGGGTTTGTTTTGATTTTTGATGGTACCTCCCATAGAGAGTCTAGCCTCCAGGCAAAGCCGTGCTCTAGTCAAGGGCAAAACTTGGGCAAATTTGCGAACGTGCACCTGGGGACGAGGTTCCATTAAAAATCTATTAAAATAGATTAATGAAATTTTCAAATTCAGTCGGTCAAAATGTACATTTTGTACTGTTCACATTGATTTGGAAGCGGCTGATTTTGCAGAATACGCCTCCGAAGTTTGGCTGTCTAATGCATTTCCCATTAAACTAAAATCCTTCTTTCGCCTTTTTCTCAAAACGCGGGCGCTTGATATTGAGGACATGTCAACAAACAACTGTCAACAAACCCCGCGAGCGATTTGCTTTAACGATTGAGATCATCAAACTTTTTTTCGTTATCTAACTGTTGCTAGAAATCTTCCTCAACTGTTCTTTGAAAACTATTGTGAAGAATATACATAGACGAAGCGACGAGTCAGGCCCGTGTACATCATGTACAGTACACGTGTGTTTCTACAGCGATCGAGAGCAGCGATGTGTCTGGGCTCTAATATTTCATGAAATACTTATGTAAGGCTAAGGACAGTTCATGGTCAACCTTCCCCAGGTTGATTGTATCCCTTTTCTTACTTCTCATGTGTTTATCTGGTCATATCATATGAGAAATCATGCTTTTATTGAGTGAAAATCGCGATCTACGTGATTGCGTCCGCCATGTTGAACACTCAGTATTGACTCCGACTCATAGCTGCGGTTTCACTGGCGTGTTTCCCGACTTTGGGTCATAATCTTTTGGATTAGTGAGATAAATTTAACGTGATATGATATTTATTTGTGAGCTTTCCTTAGCCGGGGTTCCCCTAGCGGAACTTCCCAAAAATGCCTATTTGGGCTAATTGTTTACACGCTACTTTTCGCGCCACTGTGTCCCGGGGGCGTGGCTAACAGTACGACGGTCGACGGTCCAAGAAGCGAGGGGCGTGGCTACAATCGACGATTGGACGATGGACAATATGACGCCGACGCTGTTGATGAATTGGGCCAATGGAAAGTTACGTCGCGGCTATATAAACCCTGACGCACGCCAGTTCAGACAGACAGGCAATTGAATCATTTGGATTCCGTATTTATTCTCGAATTTATTCACGATTCTTGACTTTATTCGTTCCATTGGATATACTTGAGGATGGCAGAAGGGCAGACAAGGTATGGTGTTACCCAATAGACGATTTCCTGTATTTTTCTCGCCTGTCTCACACCTCCGAGGGAAATTCTCGAGACGCACATTCCTTATGACGATCTGTATCAGATGTCCGGACGCTTTCTGTACCCGAGACGCGATTCGTAACTTTGCGTCATTCGACGGGACGCTAACTGCCTTCAGCCTTCACTTTTCTGTATTATTTAAAATTCCTTAGGCCTATATAATTAGCCCGTGGTTTAGGCTTGTTATTAGTCAGATGCTTAGGCCTGTTTGCCTGAAGTCAGACGAGATTAACTTATTGGCGTCATTCGACGGGAGGCTGTTCGCCTGAAGTCAGACGAGATTAACTTATTAAGAGCGTCATTCGACGGGACGCTGACGTTTGAAGACGCGTCGGTCCTCATCTCTTCCAACGTCTACCTCTACCTGCAGGCGATACCATCTAGGCCTAGTTGAAGTTCCACCAAATTTGTGAGATACGTGTACATATATTTTTGAGAAGAAAATTTGAAATAGAATTTTAATCTTCTTGTCATTTTGTATTCATCGGTATCCGGACAATCTTGTGTTGTTGAGGTCTCTCTTTCGGCATCAGCCAGGAATTGTTGACTAAACTAGACGCATCCGGCCCCGTGGAGCGTTAGCGCTGATTTCGCGCATGCGCACTTAAAACGACGTATACGGCCACTGTGAACTTGAATCAGCCGTAGAGACAGTGAGCAGCGGGGTCAGCTGTGCGAGGAATTGTGACTTTATTGCTGCTGCTTTTGTCAAACTATTGGTGGTAACAGTGCGAGGCATGTCTAAGGTATGATCCGAACCATTGAGATCATGCATAAGAGGTTTGCAATGGGTTCGAGAAGGGTTTTAGAGCTGATTTTGAGGAGAATTTTTAATCCGTAACCTTTGACCTTTTGTTTCTGATTGGTGGAATAGCCAATGAACTTTTCTACCAGCTGTCTACGGTGACTTGTGAAATTATGTTTGTTTTTCTACTCGAACGCAACACTGTTTAACCAAAATGTTACAAATGGCCATTTTTGTGGTAACTTTATGTAACTGTGTGGCTCCTAAATGGGAAAATTCATCCGGTATATCTACGATAAGATGCTATAAAAAGTGGAAGACGATAGCGTTCGACTTCCAAAATGCCTTGCACGGGCCTTCGTAGTGTTTTTATGTATGACTACTCGCAGTGACGTGTACTCAGGACACCTCGTTTAAACATAGGCCATTGAACCGTCTTTCTTTGAAGATGGGGACTTGGCCTAGTGGTTTAAGGCGTGCTTCCCCTTAGTGCTGGCGATCGATGCCTTATGCGAGCGTCCGTGGGTTCGAATCTGGTAGGAAGCAATGTCTTTCACGTTAGAGGCCCGACTTTTATTTCATATACTAAAGTAGTTCTCAATGCAAATTTTTCGGCGCCGTAATACATGATGTCATTTTTTTGGTAATCGTTCTTTTCTGTTTCAGAGGACTGTTTTACCAATAAAAAGCAACTGTTTCTGTTATGTCATCGCTGTAGGTCTCTTTTTCGTGATGTATCATTTTCGGGAACTGATATTTGTCAGAGGAACTATTTTTCAAGAGCGCATGCGCTCACCCTCAACATTCGGATGGATGTGTTTTCATGATTTTCAGGTTTGTCATGTTCGTCGGCTTTTTTGCATCATTCTCATCCACTAAATACGCATTCTTTTCTAGAAATGTGAACTACCGAGTGAAGCCCAGACATTCGGCTTCTGAATCATAGCAATGGCATTTTTTTTCAATCACTCTTAGTGAAATTAGGCCTATTTGACTTTTATCGGCAACACATTGATTGCCTGTCAGCTGTGCTGGTGAAACAAATTCAAAATCAAATTCGTTTATTAATGTTCGGAAGTCTCAGAAACAATCCCAACACCCCTTCCTCAGTCTTTCCACAACAACAAATCCACCCCAGGACATGAATCTTACTAATAATCTTATAATTTTCTTAGTAAGTATCTTGGCTATTACTTAGTAATATCTTAGTAAGAAAAATCTTACTAAGACTTTTCTTATAAGATTCTTACAAGAAAAATCTTACTAAGATTTTTCTTACCAATATCGTAGTAAG
>NMRB01004697.1:0-11266 GCA_002633025.1 Notospermus geniculatus
CCCAAAGTCTCACGCCAGCAGCGGGATTCGAACCCGGGATCCTCTGACCGCTAGTCGGAGGCCCGAACCACTACACCACCGTGGCTCCACAAGGAGATAATTCACCTTTCGTCTCGTTTGGGTTCTCCTTCTGTGGACAATTTCTGAATAAACGTCTCTAATACAGCAGACATACTTCAACTTTTCAACCGAATTCTTCAACAACAATGTAGGCGAGCACCTGCCATGCCTGCAGGTGGTAATTTGTTTAAACGTCGAGGTAAGGTGTTTGTTTCAAAAACAGTCACCGCCAGAAAGAATACGATACATTAAAAGAAGAAAAATTTAAGATTTGCGATGAGAAACGATCACGTAGGTAACCGACTGATAGGTCTTACTCTGTAACTGTAACCCTCTGAGGGCTAAAGGTGCTGCTCCACGTCACGTTCCTCACGCGTCTTGGATCTCAATAGACAATTCACTATTAAAATCAGTAACACTTAAAAGTAGGCCTACCCTTACGTTCTGTGATTGACTGGTCCACCGAGAGCCAACTTGCATGACAAGAGACATCCTAAGGGTATTGGGGGGGGGGCAAATGGCCACATCTTGCAGAATCTTTAGAATCTCAAAATATTTGATGAACAGATCAACTTCAGCAGCCATAAAGATCGACAAAGTCAATCAATCGATACCCTTGTTCCTGTCCTCCAACCCCTAACTCCCTCTCAGCCCAAACCACAGCGACAATACATGCATTGTGAAAAACGATGACAAAAGGAAACCATCTTAAAACCTGAAGCAATAAAAACGCCGCAGAAACATTCTGGAAAAATACATTAAATATTAAATAGGAAAAAAAGAATTTTATCCCAGTCGGTTTGCAAACAACTCCTTCATGCTGAGCAAGGAGCTGATGGAGACCTACATCTACCAATGAACTGCAGACCCATGGGAGGTATACATCAGTGGTAATCAAATCAAGTAAAAAAGATGCTTCTGGCATAAATCTGTCGAAATCTCAGACCATATTCCTAAATCTTCACCTACCGGGTATCTCCGCCGCCTTAAAGTACAGTTAGGGTTGTCCAAATCGGTTTCCAAAAGACACACAGCGTCGTCAGTGGCCTCGATTTCTGGCCCCATCCTTGTTGAATCATCCGCCGTCTCTTCTTCCTTCTCGTAACACTCCTCACCTATTCCACAAAATGCCGTATCGGAGGTCTGTGCTTGTGGGGCTGCATCCCATGGCACAACTGTCTGTGCTACCCGAGCCAGCACAGGCTCCATGGCCCAGGTACGCCTAGGTAATTCTTTAGGATCAGGTTACAAAGAAGCCAGGTCTTTGGTTATTTATCTCGCCTACATGGCTTTTTTTCTATTGTAATCAAAGGAAGAATACACTGTTATCATCCCTTCTCCATTGTTCGGTTGTAGAAAAATAAATTGCGTCGAGATGACATTGTTTATCTGTTATCCTCATCATGTTAATCATTAAAAAAAGATTCAGGATTGTTGTGATGACATTTCTGATGTTTCTTCCTTTATTTTTCTACCATTTCTGGCTTAAATTTCACGTAGGGTTGATATTCTTGCAGTCTATGTCCTTTTGTTTTGTTTCCTGGACGTGGCATTCAGGCGCGGTTTCTATCCGTTACCTTTGGTAGACAGAGATGACATTTCTATTTCAGCTCAGCTAGCCTTGTTCTACAGAGAAGTAAACAATCATTGCCGACAGAAACAACGTCATCATGAAACTGAATTACCACGGTAAAAAGAACGACCGAACTACTCTTTAAAATACAATGTGACGAAGTGGTTGTAATTAAAAATACCGATTACAAAACTCAATCACTGACTACTGATGTTGATTTCAGCCTCCCTGGATCCAAAGATTCATTATTCCTTCGTACCCAGCACTAAAGGGAATAAGGCAGACAAGAGTCCAGGACTGGGATTCATTCACTAAAGCACCACAATTTGAATACCAACAAGAGTAAATGAATACCAACAAGAATGAATGAATATCACTTAGGAACAACAGAATACCACACAATGATTGAATTCAAAGAAGAATGCATGATTGAATACCAGCTGAATACCAATAAGAATGAAATACAAACAAGAATAATTGAATATCAACAAGAATGACTAAAAATCTACATTAACAATCGCTTGCCAACAGGAGTAACCGCACACCAACATGAAAAGTGGATCCTAGGAACACTATTGAATACCATCGAGATAAAGTGAGCACCATGTGGAAAATCAAAGGAAGAATACACTGTTATCATCCCTTCTCCATTGTTCGGTTGTAGAAAAATAAATTGCGTCGAGATGACATTGTTTATCTGTTATTCTCATCATGTTAATCATTAAAAAACGATGCAGGTTTGTTGTGATGACATTTCTGATGTTTCTTCCTTTATTTTTCTACCATTTCTGGCTTAAATTTCACGTAGGGTTGATATTCTTGCAGTCTATGTCCTTTTGTTTTGTTTCCTGGACGTGGCATTCAGGCGCGGTTTCTATCCGTTACTTTTGGTTGACAGAGATGACATTTCTATTTCAGCTCAGCTAGCCTTGTTCTACAGAGAAGTAAACAATCATTGCCGACAGAAACAACGTCATCATGAAACAGAATTACCACGAGAAAAAGAACGACTGACCGTCTGACTCTCTTCAAAATATCATGTGAAGAAGTGGTTGTAATTAAAAATACCGATTACAAAACTCAATCACTAACTACTGATGTTGATTTCAGCCTCCCTGGATCCAAAGATTCATTATTCCTTCGAACCCAGCACTAAAGGGAATAAGGCAGACAAGAGTCCAGGACTGGGATTCATTCACTAAAGCACCACAATTTAAATACCAACAAGAGTAAATGAATACCAACAAGAATGATTGAATATCACTTAGGAACAACAGAATACCACACAATGATTGAATTCAAAGACGAATGATTGAATACCAGCTGAATACCAATCAGAATGATTGAATATCACTTAGGAACAACAGAATACCACAGAGTGATTGAATTCAAAGAAGAATGATTGAATACCAGCTGAATACCAATAAGAATGAAATACAAACAAGAACAATTGAATACCAACAAGACTGACTAAAAATCTACATTAACAATTGCTTGCCAACAGGAGTAACCGCACACCAACATGAAAAGTGGATCCTAGGAACACTATTGAATACCATCGAGATAAAGTGAGCACCATGTGGAGTCAAATGGAAGCCACCCACACTAGTTACTTCACCTTCTTGTGAACAAGATGACGAAGGAGACAAATCCAAGGGAGGACTACTCTTCTGTTTAATGGTGTCAAACATTTAAAAATACCACCATTGGTATGTTGTGCTCAAAACCACCCACACCACTCCCGAGTTTACAGTCCAGTAAACCACCCACACCACTCAGAGTTTACAGTCCAGTAAATCTTGCAGACGTTACTTTATCTCTCCCGAATCGTCTGCTTCAAACAATTCCATTTCCACTGAGACTAACTAATCAACTGACTCACACAAAGAACAACTCCTGCACTCAAATTATTTCCAATTTTATTCAATTGGATGTGTCGAGTTTGCTTTTTCTGTTGCGAACAGCAGTGACTTGCTTCTTAAAGCAGTAATCTGACCTTGGCCTAGTGAACTAGTAAAACCAACTCTCTGGAAAGTCTCTGTCCATACCTTTGGAAACTGTCGTTGAAAAAGGCACCCTATAAAGACTACCCGTCACCTCGTATTCTGAGAATGATTACCTTGGGTATAGTGAACTTGGATCTGAATTTAATGTGCGAGAAGGGATTGTTGAAACCGACGAACGTGTTCCCGTCTATTGTATTGATCTCTGTGGAAGTCTGACCTAGAAGAGAATGGTAGGCTTTGACGGAGAGCAGTTAGACAGATGAGAATCTGTTGTTTTAAAAGAAGCGATGTCTTTCCTGCTGCTGTCAGCGATGTACGCCTCCTTGGGCCTCATGATTTAAGACTCGGCCTAAATACGAAACAAACTTTGTATCAAAACCTCTCCTACCTGAAGCTGTCTTCATATTTACATAACCACGAATCTCTTCCATCGCTTCCAATATGCGCCTATGTAAACAAAGCGAAGTCGTGCATTAAGGACGACTGATTGACAAAAGTTGAAAACCCCAACTACAATGAATTAGTCCATCCAACAAAACCTTGGTGTTGCTCAATCTTGAAGTGTCTGTGAATCAAAAAATGCTAGAAAATCTCGACTTTCGTGACTGGTGTATAAAGAATGTACTGCATAAAGGCCTATTGCAGTGGATCATTTCGACTTTTGTCATGTAGTGTTTGAAAGCCTTTAATCCAATGAAATGAGGGTACATTCTGCTTAAGAGTTTAGTCGATATATCATTCTGTGTTGGGTGATTGCTGTGGTATGCTTTATTATTATTGATCCTAACTCACTTGACATGCTGTATGTGGGCAACCGTCGCCTCGAGTTCCCCAAGGTGTGTCGCGAACAGATGGGACAGAAAAAACTACCCTTGGCTCCAATATTTTGACACGTTTAATAATAAATAGTATAAATCTAGTTCAGATAGGCCTAACTTTACCAAATAGAGGTCCAGTTATAAATCAAACCATTTTACATCGGCCTATAGACAAGAAAGAGCGATGAAGCGGGAGTGATAGTACCAATACTCTACTCCAACATTGCGTGGTGCAAATTCGTTTAGCAAGCCAAGGCCAAAGGATACCAGTGTCAACACGAGATCTATTAGTGCTGTATAATTTCAATGTCATTTTGAGTGTTTTGTTGATGAGTGGTTGTATCATAATGGAATATTCAATACATTTTGTATATGAGTAGTACGCTCTGGGTGGATGCAGTTGTTGATCAACATTGGCCTAAAAGTCGTGTAGATGATGCTAAATAAATGTACGTAGGAGCTGCATCAACCGACATCTTGTCGGTAAGACTCATTGTAGAAGATCGACGGACCCCAGTCCCAAACCAGCCGAACACCCCAAGTCCACATCTGGGATGCTGAGAAAATATCAACCACGAATATTAGCCGACCAAACACGCCGTCTTTATCCAAATAACATGTCACTTAAACCCCGTTGTTTCAATCGATAAGAACCAATGTGCAACTCTGGTCCCAAGGGAAGAATGAATTGACAAATCGATGGTTGGAATTTGGACGGAGGATAGCAGAAAGATATCGCCATATGAAGACCATGTGTCCCTGAAGAAAAGCTCCAATGAAGGGTACAAACAAATCAATTCGAGTAGAATCCGTATTTTTGAATCAATCCGGACAACAACTGTATTGTGAAAACAAACCAAATACGAAATGAACGTGGCAAGTCATGCCACGAGAGCCGCCCATTATCACCAGCTTTGCTCGCCTATTATCTCCTTACTTGTACTTTGTGTGGGTATGTAATATCCTTATTTAATGAATTACAATATCGTTTCTGTGCAAATGAACAGTAAACAAAAGCACTGAATATCCATCGGAGGTTACAGCCTTCCGCTGCATGAGGATTACAAGCTGGTTGTAGAATCAGAAGCTCTTACGTTTTGACCAGTCATCATGAGGTAACGAGCGCTAAGAACCAATGATTACCCCTGAATGCTGGCCACTTTGCTGCACAGAAATTTTGTGATAGTCTATCTCTCTACACCACCGACTGATTCTTGAAATTTCCCCGTTGTTACGTCGACTCTGAAATTCTTACGATTCTAATCCAATGAAACTTGAAACTATGTGAAATTTAGCAGACACTTAGAGTACTATCCCATGTTGAAAGAAATCGAAGACGTTTCCTAAACGCCAGCACCACGTTATCCTAATGGGTCTGATACAGAATGCCTTGCCAAACCCAGGAACCATTCCCATTATTCTGGGTAAATAGTCATTAGACTAGCATGTCAAAGGCGTTTCATCTCTTTATGAAGCCATAAGATTCTCTACATTAGGATAGCGCTATACCAGATAAAAATTCCAACTGTATTCTTCTCTCGAAATGCCTTGGACAAATAGAAGACGCTTCTAGGGTTTGTGAGATGGTCTCTCTAATTTGACTGATGCTGTAGTGGGCCCGAGGGTAATTTTCAGCATCACACCAAACGCATTTATTCTGCTCGGGACAATTTTCTTGCCGGTTGCCTTGGTCTAAAGGCGGCTCTCCACGTGACAGTTTTCTTGCGCAAGTTGGCTCACAATGGGCAATTCACCATTATTTGTTCGTCACGGCCTACGCTGGGACCAATGGCATAAACAGCTACTCGCAGTTGAATTGCCATAGAGAGCCAACTTGCGCAAGAAAACCCCAAGAAAACTTGCACGTGGAAAGTCGCCTTAAGTCGTGATAGAAAGAAAGTGGCTAAGAGGACAAGAGGTCGTGCTTGTACCTACACTGTAGATACATGTGTCGCCAAATACCAACACGGTAGACCATTTGTTGTGTTGACCAATCCTCTATAATATACCTAGAGAATGTTGTCAACTCTAAGATGACAGAAAAACACATGGTTTGGCTGGGAGAATGGCAAGGACATTCACAACGCCAGAAGGACATCAACAGGTCGAATAGGATCCCTAAACTGTATATAAGAACCTAAATGACAGAAAAATAGTCTGGCCACAAAAACAGAGAGAAAGTGAACGTCACCACGGGTCCCTTAGGTATAGAATCTGGATGACAGAAGAAAACACGTGGTAGGTCTATGAAATGTGAAATTCCTCAGAAACAGAGGCATCAGGATATCACATCCACCGTTGCACATTCAAGTTTCCATTGTGAATGTCCTTGTTTTGGAAAACGTGGCATAAGAATGAATTGTCGTAATTGAAATCTACGATCCAATGAAATCAAATCTTATCATAAGAACACGATATCCAGTGTTGTAAATTATCGGGAAACCTCACTAACTTGCCACTGGTTCTGATGAGTTAATCTAGTTGCTTTTAGTTGCTTGTTACTCAGAAAATTATTCAAATTACGAAATGTGAATTAGCCTTGGTCGCATCCATTAAATGAAAATACCATTGGCACAGATGACAAATGAAAGGCGACTGGCAAACAACTTGTTGTGTAAGTTGCATTTAGCGTTTAGCATGTGGACTTGTAACTACCACACGCATGGGCGCTCACCTCTGGCCCCTATAAACCCTTCGTATAAAATCATGGAGGCTCCAAACTGTATTTGTCATTGGAAGACAGGACAGTTGGTACACATGTAAGAGAATCGTCCAGCAACGCGGAAGAAGACAGACTATCATGATTATGACAAGTCCCTGGCTAATATCTAAAAATGATGTTTCAAATGTGAACTTCCCATATATTCCGAACCACTAATATACCATGGTACACCACACGATACTCCCTTGGGGTAAGCTTGTTTTTTCAAAATGAAATCAGCCATTTGGCCAAACGATTACCAAACAAAATAAGTAAGAGTATGTCCAATGATTAGACGAACATTGCACAGGGCGACACTGTCCAGCGACGAAGGCTGGATACAAAGCGATAAACTAGCACTGTACACAGACTAGGCTGCTTCAGAATCATTGGACTGGTGGATGATTTCCTCAGAGTATACTTATGACTTCCATGTGATCATCATTCACTTAACACTCTATTCTAAAATGGTTTCTCGTCTCATTCCTGCCCTTAGCGTTGACGATGTTAATTTCCCACTTGCACACTCGCTTTTCTTTTATATGTATGTTATATCAATTAAAAAATCCCGTGTAGAGTTTTTCTGGATAAGTAACATCGCAAGTAAAAGTCATTTTTCACTTAAACTTCCAATGTTACATCACCGGCATTTGATTCAATTTGTTTTGTATGGCTTATTTCCCACTGGTTGTAACATTTGTCACAAGAGACCTTTTTGTTGATAAAAAGAAATTGTGAGACATTATCTATGCCATTGTTCATATGTACTATAGTGTACCGTCTCACTGAGAAAGTACATGTACTGTGGTTCTCAGCTCTGTCGTTTGATGGCGCCCAGAGGGCGCTACATGACCCGCCGCCATTTTCGTGTATCTCCGTCGAACGCTGTCTGTTTTGGGAATTTGATTTGGGGGCCTTCCTAACTGTTTACAATGTTCCGGTTGATGATTTACCTGTTAGCTTGTAAAGTGAATGAATTACCGGTAGGTCGTGTGACACATGCAACAATCCGACACGAAAAAATAATCACGACAACAGGAAGGAAACATTGTGTATCTCTGTCACAGACATTGTTTTATCCCGTACGCTCCAGTTCCAGGTTCAGAGAAACAACAGAATCTGTCCCACTGGGTCCGACCCTGCGCAACTAATGAAAACAGATTCGTAACTTCATCACCATATCAAACCAACCAATACTTCCTGCCCAAGGAATAAACATTATCTTTCCATTACGCGAAGGAACGTGACAACCCGTATCATCACTTTGTTTAATCCTATTACGGTGTCCCATTAGGCGCCATCATGTGAAGCATGTGTCACCCGAACCTAATACGGTGTCCCATTAGGTCGCTTAATGCGAAATGCATGTAGCGCTTGCTCTATGGAATCTATTATCAGTCGCATTGCGTGCTGCTGAATACAACATTGCTTTTTGCACAAAGCATTTTTCCCAAATCAATTTTTGAAATGTGCAATAGTGTTGTCACTTGCTGAGTTCATGACATTAATATCACTCACAAATCCCAATCGGCATCTGATTCAGTTAACAGCCGACAGAGGTCGCTTGCCCGGAGAGCACCGAAGTCAGTTTTCTCAAAGCAGGTGTGAAGGGAAAGAATGTCCTAGGAAAAACTGTCCTGGGAACAAAAGATCCTATTGTTACATTCTAATCTCTGACAATTGATTTCTATACGCATGCCGCTTATTCCGTCATTCAACAAAAGAAGTGGACACTTTCTACAGGGGGACACTTTTTACTGCTACACCGGCGTTCTCCATACTGGCGGAGGCAATTTACCGAACAGATAGCGACATCTCTTTGAAGAAATTTGAAGTAAATGACAGAGGGTTGATGAAGTGTGGCCCTTCTGCCAATCTAGTTTCACTCAACTCAGAGGGAATCACGCCACCATCCGGCAGGATGAGCACCTTCTCCATTGGGGGGGGGGGAGGGGGGGGTATGACTGGGAGTCAAATTCTAATTTCAGATGGGGCAGACAATAGGAGCTGTCAGCGAGTTGACCACTAGGTGTCACGACGGCCCAATTCAATGCATCTAGCGGACCCTGTCATTATCGATCGAGCAGCAATCACGTAGATTTTCCTGTACATTGGTCCGCTAAGACTTTGCTGCCATCTGTTGGCAATATGCGCGGCTGACTGCTCCTATTGTTGTCCTCAGTAGAAAGGTGTCCTAATGACAGTGGAACTGGACAAATTGCTACTGAACTTGGATGTTCTTAAAACATTGGTAACCTCTTGGCTGAGGTGTCCATAGTGGGAGGTTCCAGTGTATATCTAAAACGAGAGATGTTAATGTCTGAGTTTAGTTGTCTGCACGCTAACCGGCAGTCAAAAATCAATTATGGCCGATTGTATTTCATGAGCTTGAATCTTACACGGCTTATAAACTTTAGCTGTGATGATTGATTGTGAAGTAAATGGACTCGTACATGATTTTCATGTTTGGGTCGAAGTGTTCTTTCTGATTTTGTTGTCATTAAACCATCACTGGGACTCTTATAAACACTTCAACAGCCTCAAATTTCTACTGGAGTGTTTGATGAAGTGCATGGCGGACATAAGCCATCGTGGCGTGTGTCTGCATGCAGTATGGCACCCGACTAGGATTTGCTGTGTACAATTGATACACAAATATTTTTCAATGTTCCACGGGGTAAAACTGAGTACGACCGAATGACCTTCATTTTCCCCATTCCAGTCAGGAGACAACCTAATGGACTTGTCATTATTCTGACCACACGTCGCAGAGTCGTTTGCCCAGCCATTCCAAGACGTATGGCTTGCTTATCGTAACCATCAACCAGTCGGAAATAATAGAGTCGTGTTTCTAATCGTAATGAGCACTCCAGAGTGCCAGGCTTTCGATTCTGATGAACAGTCGCCAGCTTAGTGTCCGAAATTACTGGCCATTTTGTTAACCTTTTCGCGACCAGCGAACGCAATCAGCTGACCCAACGCTCCTGGATTTGTCATTCAGCCGGGTCACTTGACTTTAAAAACACCCCTACCGCATTGAAATTTGCCGTGTTACCAGAGCCTTGTCCCAAGTCGGCACTTTGTCGTGCGAGCAGGCATCTGAATGTTGAGTTGCCCTTATGATGGTGTGAGTTTGTAAATTGCTCTGTGCAACAAGTTGCCATTGAATGGATGATAAGATGGTGGTAAAACTATGTAGTAAACGGAGTATAGTGTGGCATATACATTACATACCCTTAGGTCCTTTTGAAATGTACAGACCTCCGTCTGAAAAAGTGGACCGAAGTATCCAATAGCGGACGGAAACCCCTCTAGGTCCATGACTCCTAATATGAGACCCTCTGACGTCATATCCTTTGTGCCATTCTGAGGCATTGTCTCTTCCAGATAAATTTCGTTCGACATCAAAACTTCAGCCATTTTTGCCGAAATCTCTCCGCTGATAAAGCTCAAACATTCAGTGAAAACGACATTGACTAAATCCGCCTTGTGTGTTGTACATTGTGGCATGAATGCATCCTTCTGCGTGAGCACTCAAAGAGAACGATGATAGACTCAGGTGCCAATTATCATGCACTTATTTTCATGAGCACAATAACATGCAGTTCAAATCGTGCAAATTTAATGCTTCACCACTGCTCGGCAAAAGTTGTTAATTAATTCATTGTTTATTGGCAAAGCCATTTTGAAATGGATTTCACTTTATTGTTCTTGTTAGTGTTGTGAGGGCCGTTACTTTAATTTAGCATTAATTCCCCGTGAGAACTAAGTACATGTATGTCGTTTTCTACTAGTGAGTCAAGTTGTGATTTTCGAAAAATACCTGACCTAGAAAGTAGTTTGTCTGCTAGTGGGTCAAGTTGTGGGTTCCAACAACATCTGACCTGAAAGTATAGATCAGTTTCGCTAGCGCCATCTTGCCGATAATCAGGTCATCGCCATGGGAATGCCTAGTTCTGGCCCGACACTGGTGCCCGGTCCCGACATAGCTTACGCATGCGCAAATAGGATGTCAACGCGAAAGCGTGTTGTTTTTCATGGATCGTCGCCGATAAAACATCAAGTTTTTCACGGTACCTGACCTGATCTTCATGATTAATGGATCGAC
>NMRB01004697.1:11302-32555 GCA_002633025.1 Notospermus geniculatus
AGTCAGTCTGACTGCAATTTAAGTATTTCACATATTTTGAATCTTACAAAGAGAACGCTACAGGATCAATTTATTCAGAACTGGTATAATTCTATCTCAGTGGAAAATAGCTTTATTTCCTACAGAATTTATAAAAATAGATTTGGTTTTGAGGAATACCTGAACTTTCTTCCTAAATACCTGTTATTCCCTATGATTGAATTTAGAATTGGTTCACCTTGGTTTGAAAGTAATTGTAGAAGAAACTTGCAGTTTCATAGACATGAGAGGTTGTGTACAAGGTGTGATCGTCAAGAAGTAGGGGATGAATTTCATTTCCTCTTTCAATGCTCATTACTTGACGATTTACGAAGATCATATATACCACGTTATTATAGGATTCGTCCCAACGCTTTTAAAATGGAATCCCTTCTAACTAATGATAGAAAATCTGTAATTCTTAAACTAGCCAAGTTTGTATATCATGGCTTGAGATACTACAAGAACTTTAAATGATTCTTGCTGTATTTTGAATCACGAAATCCAACACTTTTTGTGTTACAGGCGTATGTCTGATTCATGTAACTTTTTCATCTTACACTCTATGCACCATTCTGTATGGTTAGAGTTATGAATAAATTTCATTTCATTTCAATTTCATATAGTCAAGTTGTGATTTGCAACAACATCTGGCTCATTTGAAAGTAGTTGTCTACTAGTGAGTCAAATTGTGGTTTTCCAACAATTTCTGACTTTGAAAGTAGTGTGTCTCCTAGTGAGTCAAGGTGTGATCTTCAGCAACATCTGACTTTGAAAGTACTGTAGTGTATCTACTAATTAGTCAAGTTGAAGATTCCAACAATATCTAACTTTGAAAGTAGTTTGTCTACCAGTGAGTCAGGTTATGGGTTCCAACATCATCTGACTTTGAAAGTAGAGTGTCTACCAGTGAGTCAAGATGTGATCTGCAACAGCATCTGACCTAAAAAGTAGTTTGTCTTACTACTAGTGAATCCAGTTGTAGGTTTGAACAACATCTGACCTGAAAGTACTACTAGTGGATCAAGTTTTTGATTTTCAACAGCCTCGACGAGCTGTTTTCGTATTGCCCAGGTCCTACAGCAGATTTACAACCTACGAGTAGGTACATGTATTAGGTTTGTGATGTGCCAACCGAGTCCTGTTCATTATTCTAAACACTTCGAGACTAATCTATATTTTATGGAGGTTTCTAAGCTGTCTAATGTCTGCTTTGCTTGTTTGGTATTCTAACATCAGTTTTTCCCTGACATCAGTAAATCAGCGGACGTTGTTAGGTTCCGATGTTTGCACCAGTGTGGCCAGATTGGTCTCGAGGGATTAATAACAAAACACATGTTATGTTTCCCTGTGAAGAGGTGACTGGATCAAATCCGAATCAAGGCATCTGCGAAAGTTATGCTGCATTAGAGATTTAAATGTAGAAAAATGATGCTGTTCCCAGTTTACGTGGAATACCCAAGCTTTCTCAGCATGCAACTGTACGTCACTGAATTCTTACCAGCAAGTAGTTCAGAAAGCAGACGACATGACGTGAACCAGTCCTTCTGTTCGCACGAACAAACGTCTGCATCTAATTCACTGAATCCCTCTCGACCTTCTCTAAGTTGATCAACAGGATCCGCCATGTCACAATCAGCCCATTAATGCCTCCTCGAACCAATCCTTGCTCATATTTGCCCAGCCATCCAATCGTTCTGCACTTAAAGATTCCAACGGTAATTACCTTGGCGTACGATATCCCCGCGAAGGGCGTGTCAGTTCCCGGGGCTGCTGGTGTAGTGTTAGTGGAACTCCCGGCGTCTAAGTCAGAAAAACTGCTTTTATCATTGTATGGCAGACTTGGTTGAGCGTGCTTGAGCGTGCCTGTGCGTGCTTGAGCGTGCCTGAGCGTGCCTTCAGCGTGCCTGGGGGTGCTTGGCGGTGTCTGAGCATGCCTGAGCGTGCTTGAGCGTGCCTGGCGGTGCCTGAGAGTGCCTGAGCGTGCCAGAGCATGCCTGAGCGTGCCTGGCGGTGCCTGAGCGTGCCAGAACATGCCTGAGCGTGCTTGAGCTTGCCTTGGCGTGCTTGAGCGTGCCTGAGCGTGCCTTGAACGTGCCTGGGCGTACTTAGAGCGTGCCTGGGTGTGCCTGGCGATGTCTGAACGTGCTTGAGCGTGTCTGGCGGTGCCTGAGAGCACCCTGAGCGTGCCAGAGCATGCCTGAGCGTGTCTGGCGGTGCCTGAGCGTACATTTTTTACCTGACAAGGAACAGACAAAACCACCAGCCGATAGCGGCATAACAAGCTGACATTTGCCAATCTGCACGGTGACCTTTCCACAACTCAACTCTGTAAAAACAATGCATTACCAGTTCCTTTTATCTCAACCAAACCAGACATAACCGTCGAAATTCCGATATCTTGGATCACGTGGTTTCCCTAGTCGTCTTATTGACAAGCTTTCAGACGCAAAGCGAACTGTGCCAATAAAATTCTGGAGAATGCCAAAAAACATCGTCAAACATGGGAGTGGGATTAATAAAGTGGCTGGTTTCGCGTTACTGATGCCTTGATAAGCTGTTTTTATAGCACTGCTCTTGTAACGAGAGCCAGCGTGGTGACTTTCCGTCCGTTTCCACTGTTTCCCCAAAGAACCGGACCAGTATCCTACAGCCTGACAAGTGTGTGCTCTCGGTAATGGCTCGGCGAGAGAATCATCCACCCGAGCGTAATAAGTGAACGCTAATAACCACGCTAACTCGTAACACCGTTTTTTGAGCAGTGTGTTTTTCTAGCAATGCGAGATTAATCACTGGAGACAGACACGATGCCGCATCTATTGGCGCCTCGTTTAATTAACTGTTGCCTTTTCCCAGGGGCCAGTTTCTGGTTTGAGGAGATCTGGCAGTGCATCTTTGGTAACAAACATATCAGTCATCTTCAGGCGTATGACGGATAAGCCAATAGGGTTATAGGCCAGGAAGTATTGTCCTTGTTTATCGAGTAGCCATTTTGGCCTGGGTGTTCTTCATCGTATCATCATATGCAGTGTGGTCTTTCATTACAATGAGAAACCCGCGCGCCGGAAATTCCGACAGGTCGGCGCTGCGAGCAGTGCGACCGAAACGACGTCATTTTATGTGTTGACGCTACGTCACGAAAAAATCCGCTGTACATTTTCTACAGGAATAATGAGATAAAGACGTTGCCGAAATCGTCATCTATGAATGTCTTCATTTTAAGGAAAAAAGCATTGCAAAATTGCAGACATTTTCATCTGCTACAAGATGGTGTAAATTTTAATGCCAGGTGACCGAAACGAAAGGGTGATTTTCACGTCAGAAATAAATGGAAATTACGTTAGAAAAAAGAAACTTCGGTCGCACCGCTCACAGCGCCGCGTCGTGACGTTAATTCCTCCGGTTCCGCATTGGTTGTCATCTGGTGAATGTACTCTCACTGACACGGTAATGTACATTCTGTCAGGTTTTAAAATGTGTTAGAGTAAAAGGTACTTAAACCTTATAAAACAGGTTCCCATTGGAAAGCTCTCACTGATGCTGAATGGGTGAATGTCGTCCAGTCCTGATCCTACACACTCATTCCTAGCCCAAGCCCCTAACCCTAACCCCAACCCTGACTATTAACCCTTGTCACTGACCCCCTACCCTAATCCTAAACCTAGTCCTGACCCTAACCGTCAACGCTAACCATCCTAACTCCGTAACGTGGGTACACTGGTTTAGACGACATTAACAGTTTGTGCCTCACTGATTCCTTTCCAATGAATACTCATGTAACAGGGCTTCCGTCGCCTTTTAGTCGTGTATGGGTTCCTACATTTTCCTGCTTTGCAATTGGCCTGAATGGGTTCTGTCCAGCACAGTTAGGTTCTCGTCTCTGGTCACCTTTCAGTAATGTATTTAGTGCCTAATTTTCTGTTTATATCAGGCCACCATTCTCAGAAATGTTGGGATTATTTCAACAGCCAATACTGTCATTGTTACCTAATTTTCTGTACATATATGGCGACGTTATGTTGGGGTTATTTCAGCACGCAACCGATTGCCCGTTTGTGACCTCCGCAGTAATACAGTTATGATATAAGAACCTGTATTATGTCGGAGCGCTGACTGGGTGCGAATACAGAGAATACTGATTACCGACAGTGACGGATTTTGTAATCAAATCAACAGATGTCTTGTTAATGAGTAAGCGATAACTGACGGCCCCTTTGGGCGTTCTCGCTCAATCGAGAGATTTATGATTGTCTTAATAAGAGAAATGGTATCAGTATTCGTCGATAATAGCTCTGAACGAAGATATCACCAAGAAGAAATAATCTAGTTTGGAGGGGTCTGTGGGCAACTCGACGTTGATAGAATATCTATCTGATGAAGAGAAATCGAACACCAATTTGAAATGAGGTCATGAGTTCTCAACCGACTTGAAGAATGACGACGATTTGAAGTCAATCTCGGTCTCGGGGCGAATCAGAACCGACCTCAGTAATATCAGAAACTTTCCCGACATTCTTCAAACTCTAACTACAAATCGTTATTAACTTCTTCCCCTTCAGTGGGCCACTCTCAAGCACTCTGGATTTCATGAGAACAGGTAATGGCATTTGTTCAGCGCTCGACATACGCGGGACGCTGTCCAAGTCATGCAAGTGGCCCATCAAGGCCATCCTGAGAATATCAGGCGTTCTTACTGCTCGCTCCCTTCGTCACCGCAGACAAACCCCTGAGGACATCCGCCTGATTTGCTGGGGTACTATTGATACTCCACGGATTCCGGCGAATGTCGGCAGGGGTTTGTGTGAGCGGATGAAGAGGAGCGAGGTAAAAACCCCTGCTGTGGGAGGATGATCAAGGCCGTGGAGAGGGAGAATTGGGCATAAAAACGTGCTGAGGTTTATCAAGCCATGTTATTGTCCCCGAGTTTATTAATCTCCGTCCAAGAACTATCTTCTACAAGCGCCAAGGGGAATTACGCCGCCTGTTTATGACAGCTGCAAGGCTGATACATTCCATGAAGTGCACTGGAGCCTGTTGTCCATTCACAATGAGTTGTACGGGTGATTGGTACGTGTCATGAACATGTGACAGCGACCAGGCTGATATTACGATAAAGAATACTTGAATGTGTGTACATCGGTGAACATAGAAGTGCATATGCCAACATGATAATACACAAACTCGCAGAAGACTGACTAATATTGCTGGGGTCCAGCTTCTCCTGTTGGTGATGGTCTGCTGGTCTGCATTGCTAAACTGTTGATAACTAATGATGACATAATATAGGAAGTCAACTAACTTCCAAAATTTCGCAAATTTTCGACCCCAAGCGTGGTCTTCCTCAGGAACTCCAGAAAAGACTGAGCTGAATCCCAAATGGAGATGTAAAGTATCCTGTACAAACAGGCCTTGTCAAAAATTAAGAAAGAATAGAGTCCAAGCCCCATTAATTGGTTGCTGGACCTGACAACACTGAGAGTGTATGTAATTAGTGTAAAGCTTGATTAGGCTGAAGGAAAAAGTTTTTATAAATTAATTATGGTATGGGTAATTTATAATGAGCAAACGTATGACAAGAAGATAACATATTTGATAACATTGTTGATAACTAAGAATGAAAATAATCAGTCTCGGCGTAAGCCGCATAAGGAAACCAACACGGTAAATTGACCATTGAGAATGGTGGAAAGTCACGTGGTGGAGCACGTGTTAATTCGCTAGACACTATTGCTAATTCGCTACACGAGACCCTGGCGTCATCGCATTTAATTTCTATGGACCACTGTGACTGATAATATCTATAGAGACATACCTTTGTGGAGGTCTCTCCTGACTGACGGCTGTGTAATCCAGGGAAGCCAAAAGCTCCTGTCCCAATCGATGATATCCTTTTCCTGTTTTCATAACTAAACACCATCTTCTTTGTCTTCTCATGACGAATACCGGAGCCGATTTGTCCAATTCGCCAGCGATCGTCACGACTTAAGTCGGGTTTATGTAAGGCTATGAATAGCTAATGAACTACAGTCCGACACGTCTCTGATGGACAATTTGTGGTGTGCACTCTGCGAGGTAGTTACACCCCTGGGACTCTGCGAGGTGGTCACAGCCCCTGGGACTCGGCGAGGTCAGTGGTCACACCCCCTGGGACTCGGCGAGGTAGTTGCACCCCTGGGACTCTGCGAGGTGGTCAGACCTCCTGGGACTCGGCGAGGTGGTCATCCCCTGGGATTTCAGGCACGGATTCAATTATTTCTTAAGAATCTCATCAATACCGGAGTCCAACGCCAATCAAGCTCTGTCGACATTGGCAACATTTTTCCAACATTTAGAGTAACAACACCTTGTTCGACAAATGTTGCCTAGTGTGAGCAGGGAAAAGGAGTGGCCATATTTATTGATACCTGGCAACTCTCGTCCAGACTGATGTCAGGCATGCCTCCATGTGGAGCAGTACATGACGTATGCATGGTTCCAGTTAACTCATAGGGATTTTGCCTCATAATCCCGTCTCAGTGCCCAGACATCTCGGACCACGAAAGTCGCCTTCGGCCCCGTTCGGGGCCGGTTCTGCCTTGATCGAGGGATTTGAGATTTGATAAGACAATAAGTCAGAAAGTAATTTGCTTCAGCTGCAAGCGACTCAAACCGAAGCAGTTTAACCTCATTTGAATGACTTGAATTAGATTTCAGATTTCCATCGATGTTTTAATCACATTCCGTGTCCATAATCACATTTCTGTTATGATTATCGGCCGGCTCGGAGTAACATATCGAATTTCCAGGATATTTTTTGAACTCGAGATGACAAATGACCCGTCGAGTTATAAAAAAATGAGATTTTCTCCCGTCAGATTATGGGTACAAACATGATTTTCGTGTTTTAGCGCAGAGTGAATTATAAGAAAATAATTTCACCAATAGGCAGTTCCATTAACGTCACAAATAAATTTCGACACAGAAAAACTTCTCAGTTCACGTTGTCAGGATCCCGGTAACATTGCTCCATTAGGTTTCATGAGATACTGTCACGAGATGAACCAACCCGGATAATCACGACTGGATGGAGTCTGATTCCTATAGACAGACAAACATCTCTAACTAGAAACTCATTACAGTTGGAATCAACTTATCTTGGCTTATCTAAGCCTGTAAGCTCTTCGACCTAACTGTCGGCTTTTGGTGAAACAAAGTAACTTTTTCGTAAGGCACGTTTTCGACTCGACTTATACGAAGCCCGTGGTGTGAAATCTGTCACCCGATAGCCCAGCCACGGTTTTATCGGAATATTTGATTTACGCTTGTTACGTGCAGGCAACGCAGTGGACGTGCAACAACGTGTGGACGTAGTGTACCACAATGAGTGGACGTAATGTACCACAGAGAGCGGGCGTAATGTACCACAAAGAGTGGACGTCATGTACCACAGAGAGTGGGCGTAATGTATTACAAAGAGTGGACGTCATGTACCACAAAGAATGGATGTACCTCAAGAGGTTGACGTACTTCAAAGAGTTACAACACAAACTAGACGCAGCGATGCCCCTGGGACAACCAAATCTCAACTTTTTTTCACACGAAAGTTAAACCGTACAAAAAAGATTCGGAATTACTGCCAGAGACATAAAATTTCACAAACTTCGTGTTATGATTAAAGCTGACGTGAACGAACAAAAAGCCCCCATGCGACGAGCAAGAGAATTGCAAACGCCCTGCAAACACCTCAAACGAAGGCTCAGAACATGATAGACCCCACGAGGCCAGGAGGGCGCCACCTTATTTGTCTTCGAGCTGACGAGGTGTCAACATCCTCTCGTGAGCTCCTGCTGAACACTTTTTTGAAAGAAAAAAGTTTGACCCAGCTGGGAATCGAACCCGCGCCTTGTTATCTCTGTTCCACCGTGTTCCCCATTCGGCCACCGAACTTGTTGGAAGGCTTATCATGTTTTCTCTTATTTGTAGAATTATTACGTAATTCGAAGGCCCACGTCTATGACAAACACAAATCATGTTTCTGTCAGCTGGATCCTTGGCCGAATGGATTGAGTGGTGGATTACATATCAGAAGGCCGACGGTTCCAATCACATCTAAATGACTACAATTTTTTTTCTTTGAGTACAGTGTCAGAGGTATCCGGAGATGTTGACAGCTCTGTTACCTGAAGGTAAATAAGGTGGCGCCCTCCTGGCGTCGTGGGGTCTATCATGATCCGAGCCTTCGTCTGAGGTGTTTGGAGGGCGTTTGCAATTCTCTTGCTCGTCGCATGGGGGCTTTTTGTTCGTTCACGTCAGCTTTAATACCAAACCAAAAACGCACATCATTACAACTAATTAATGTGTTGGCAATTATCAAGCCTTACATCCAACAATATTGTTATCTTGTCCTGCGAGGGTAATTAACCATCAAATTTGTCAATAATTCAGCAAGATTGCGCTGAAAATGATGTGTTATACAGGATTGTGTCATTAGAACTCAACATATTCGATCTCATCCACAGCTATAGGTATTGCCTAGTATCATCAAGAATATATTATACATGTTATACTAGCAAGAACCCGTGGCAACCGGCGATCCTGAGTTTGGCAGAGGTTGGAATGCACGGCATGGCTGGAATTGGTGCAACATATTGTGCGGTAGGGAGAATTTAGAAAGCAACGCTGAATTTCATTGAATTATGTTCGATAACTTTTGAGAAAACAAAGTTTGAAGTTCTGGACTTCTCAAAAACCGTTGTGGCCATCTTTGTAGATTGTGTCGTTGGCTACGGATTTTCCATGGCTATTTCAATAAATCGAGAATATCAGTTTCATTTGCCTTGCACTCTGCCTGATGTTACCAAATCTATCAAGAGTACCCTCACGCCTTCTTTCATTATATAGTGGGCTTTCCATCACCTATAGAGGGCTTTTATCGCCTGTAGTGGTATATCAAATGTATTCTATTAACAATTGACACAGATGTGTTCCTCTCCTTGCCTTCCAAGACCCGGTCGTTTCCTGATATACAGCTGCTTCTTCTCAATATAATACTTTGTACTCTTCCCTTTTCCTTGTTAGCCTGAAACATGCGTCTCTGCCTAAGATGTATGAAAGCTGTATAAGAATATCATTATTAGATCTCTGGTCCAGTGTCATCGAGGTGGTTATTGGAAAAGGTGTTTTATGACAGACCTTCTCTACACCACGGAGACCTAAATCATTTTGATGTTATGCATTTCTGACGTTTCTGACAAGTGCGAAGATCGTACCTATACATCGAATACAGGTACTCTTGGTCAGATATTTTCCCAGTGCCATTTACTACTCGATGAAGTTCTGTTTGGCTTGGAAGTAGACCTGAAGTCCCTGGAAGTAGAGCTAATTATCTCCTTACGTGTATGGTTACAAACCTGGCAAAGAATCAGCTTCCAAACCCGATGTTTCCAACATGTTGGAAAAGGGGCTCAATGTTCACCGACATAGAAAACATTACAGTCGATGACACTTCTCCCAAATCGAATGCCGTGTCAGTCAAGTCATTCGGTGCGCGGCCGTGCCCGATCTCAGTTATCAACAGAACCCAATGTTTGGGATTATTCCGGGTGGCTTAATTAGAACAGCTAATTAACGGAGTAATGCGATACCGCGATGACTAGGGCATCGATAACTTGCGAAGGAATCGACATGAAAGCTGACGGCTACTCAAATCTGTCATTCAGTAGTAATAGGCAGTGTGCTGGCCTTGTTACCAGTGGGAAGGTGGTCAGTGAGAGTAAGAGCTATTTCGTGTACTACCAAGTGATGTACCAAGTACATGTACATCTGTTGTGTGGTGTTTAGCTATTACACCAGTCAAGCATGGCCCCGCTGATTGTTACAGGTCAGGACCCTCCTACCGTTGGGAATAGATCAACAAGTCTAGAACTAAGTCGCTTTCTTCTCCATTCTCCATACATCCAGAGGCAACCTCCGCTGAGCCCTCGTGGATCCTTGAAAAGACTCATCCCTGTTGTTCACCAACTGAAGCATTCGACATTTCAACCATTGGACGGCAATTACAGTACATGTAGGCCTATTATGTCCTGTTGATTTTGGAGGGCTTCAGATAGGAGCAGTCAGCCGCACTTATCGCCAAAAGATGGGAGCAAAGTTCTAGCGGACCATGAATACAAAAGAACATTCTCCCGATTGGTGCTCACTCAACCATGAATGACTCCGCTTAGCATTGAACTAGGCCGTAGTGACACCTATTGGTGAACTGACTGATAGGTGCTGTTGCATTCAGCGAAAGCACTGGTTTGTTGGCTGCCGACTTCATGTCTGTCCTGTTCTATTCTCTTTCATTGTTTGCATACATGCAATGCCCGACAAATACACCATTCTATACATTCCACCTCACGCTATGTGCTCTTTGTGCCATGTCTAAGTTCATTTTATCGATTGGCATTTTAACCTACGTCTCGGAGCTGTTTCGGTTGCAGAGATCAAAAACTCCAGGGAAACGAGCTACATGATGCTGGAGCTCTTTCCGTATAAAGTTATCCGTGGGTTTTTGTGCCAGCTATAACAATACAGTCAAGTGTTCCTGAGATCAGGAACTACTGATTATATGTCTTGTAAGATAACAATAATAGACGTTCTCGACCATGTCCTGTTTGTGTTGTATGGTTTTTGATTGCCAAGGGAAAACCTAGCAAGTCACATCTTGGTTGATACCATTAGTTGATATAACTTTTTTATTTTGGTTTTTATAAAGTGAGGTGGTTGTTTTTGCCTTAAAGATAATGTATCACGGGTATTTTCGCGGGCCACGAAAATCATTGTTTATTTACATTTTGTTTGTTTATGTCCAGTGTTTTATTGTCTTATGAGTAATTTGTTGGTGGCGTGCCCCTCTAAAAATTCTTTTGACACCAAAAGTATTCAATTTGGTGGGTTGGCATGTCCCAAAAAGTCCAAATAACATGGTGTAAACATCCATGTTTACAAACATTGAATGTAAACAATGAAGTCATGATACATTATCTTTAACACTCAAGTAATTACATGTATATTCTATTGGTTATTTTATCGGCCGAAGCCAAAGTGAGGAAGAAATGACTCCTTCGTGTATTTCACCACTGAAAATCTCATTAAAAAGGCCGTGCTGCGTGAAAGAAGACGCTTCTTTGTCTGATCATCTGATGGTATTATAGGAAAGTCCGATGTTCTTTCTCACAAGCTGTTATCATCGGCTATTGTCATTAGATGCTCGACGAGGTGCCTCGATCGAGACAATATCACCAGGCTTAAAGATTCTATCTCCATGCCGACGGCCAGGTTTCCGGCGAGCAGTTTTTATCAACGTCGGGCGATAAAACATGCCGTGATTGGTATTTGTTGAATCATTTCCGATGCTCGATTGGTTCCTTGCGAGACCAAGTTCAGTATGATAATGATTTTTTACGTACTGGGGCCAAATCATACTTCCTTGCCGACCAGTTTGCCGAAGAAAATTCTTTGCTACATCGATGTAGCTACTTCTTTGCTACATTCTAATAGTTAATTCTTTGCTACATCGATGTACATCAGTCTGTCGATCGACAGACTGGTTCTACTGCTTATCTCTACAATGCCAGCCGGACTCTCCCTCCACTAACCTTTATTACTCTCTAATTGGGCCCGTATGCATAAAGGTGAAATAAGCTTAATCCAGGTTTAACTTAATGTTATAACGTGAAGTTATACCTGGAATAAGCTTATTCTACCTTTATGCATATGGGCCCTAGTGTGTACAAAGTGGTAACGGGCGCGAACTGCCGCACACAAGGCGTGAAGGAGCGTCAGCAAGCGTTCGCCAGCGACAAATAACAAAGCGGTTTGATCTTGTGCGACTGTCTCCGAGCACCAACGCCCGACTCCAGCCACTGCACACAGTGTATTTTTGAGGATTTTTCAACCAGGCGTAAAAAATTGCGAATGGGTGTACCGGATATATATTTTTGCTGAGATGGAGTTTAGAGTGCGGCCGACTTTACCCTTGTACGAGCACCGTATCCACTGTTCTCAAGGGATGATCTTAGTCACGTCAGCTTGCACATAAAAAAATGCCCAACCCCATGACCATGTTGAGCAAATGCAAACATTGGAAATTGAGGTTTGAATAATAGATGCCAGATACACACATCCCGTGTATACCTGAATTTAATGTCAATTTCGTTATTAAACGCTAGGAGTGATTTATGTTTCGGCTGCAATGCGTAGATCTCCACATAATACTGGTAGGCTGGAGAGATTTACAGGCTCATCAACAGATCCACACGTCACAACCAGGGTTTGTGAAGGTTACAATTATTCCTTGAGATAGGCCTACTTCCATATGCAGGTGTGCAGGCGTTGATCCAAGGGAACGCTCTCGGCAACCAACGAATTTTCAGAGAGAAGAACCCCACACCACCTTTACAGATACCCCGAATCCGCACCTGGTGTGTGTCTACCGGTGGCAAAACTGCACTGTGGTCCTGATGATAGCTGACGTCAACACGTGGCAGCCAATCATTTTGATTGTTTCTATTCATTATGGGTCAAGGTCAAATTTTCGATGACTTGTGCCTCGTCCTATTTCGTTGGTCATGTTAGGGTTAGTACTCCAATATTCCCGGCAGGAGATGGACCTCTGAACAGAGCTGTTCTTTTAGTAGAAAACTGACATGATACACCAATCAACGGCAGGGAAACCTTCGTGAAAAGATTTGTTGTCTTGGCAAGAAGTCTTTTCATGAGTTGCCTGCTAATGGGTTAAACTCGTCGCCTGACAAATTTATGTTTGACAATCACGCAGAATTCATAACTTCGCTTAAAACTACTTCAGTCGAAAGATATTTAGATATGAGACGTGGAAATGTCGATTTCCTTTGTGATGGTGGAGTTGATGACAGACCATCCTCCCATAGCAGGGTTTGGTCTCGCTCCTCTTCATACACATTGTGTGAGTGGATGAAGAGGAGCGAGCTAAAAGCCCTGCTGTGGGAGGAGGATGAGAGGCATGTACACATATCAACGATAGACTGAAGTAGCGAGTCATACATAAGCAACACTGCTGATGTTAAATACTTGGTTTATCTAAGATACTCATTTGAATATGATCAGATGGGGTTTTGATACAATGTTATGTACAGTCAATGCACACAGCACTCATGTGTATAATAGAGTCAATGCACACAGCACTCATGTGTATAATAGAGTCAATGCACACAGCACTCATGTGTATAATAGAGTCAATGCACACAGCACTCATGTGTATAATAGAGTCAATGCACACAGCACTCATGTGTATACAATGTAATAGAGTCAATGTACACAGCACTCTGCTTCTCAAAGCGACCCGACATGAACTTCTTTTGACAAGGTGTGGAGCGAACCGAGTCACGTGATATCGTTCTTACATTTCGATTTATTTGATACTGAGACGAAGGGTCATATACAGTAGAACTCGCCTATAACGTACCAGGTGGGACCAGCGATTTTTGTCCGTTATACACGAAATACGTTTTACACATGTACCTATATACCGTACTTTGTCTGTTATACACGTAAAACGTACTTCGTCCGGTATACGTATACCGTACATTGTCCGATACACACGTAAACAGTGTTATGTGTATGCCAACATTTCATATTGATTATTAGGTCTTCATGTCATTCATTGATTCAAAACTTGTGACAATGTGCGAACTCCATGCATTAGGAACTGCGGGTTCAGCTGACCACGTGCCTATCATGTGACTCGTGGTCTGGCATGTCTGGCGCGCAATTTAGAAATGATGCAATGTAAACGCCCAGCACTTACCATAAGCTCCCTTGGTTCATTGGTGCCCCGGCCTCCCCTGATTTTTTTTAAACATTTTCACTGACTTCATTACTTTTGACTGATGTACCGTTGGCGCCAGGAGGAGTACGTTATATACGAATCAATTTTAATGGAAATGCATTACACTGGGACCGGAGATTTGGGTACGGTATACGCGAATGTCCGTTATACAGCGGCCGTTATATGCGATGGTTTTTATTGGAATTATCATTAGATGGGACCGGGACTTCAAGTTTCAGTACGGTGTAAGCGAGTATCCGGTTTATCCGAGGACGTTATAGGCGAGTTCTACTGTACTTCCAGGCCAACCAGTCTGTGGGGCGGTCGGAACATTTCTCACCAGGCCAAGTCCAAACAAATCATTTTCCGTTCTGCTACTGATGAGCGAGGAAGTCGGCCTTCAATCAGTTCCATTTACAAATCAAATGTTGAAAGCCTTTTACTCCAATTTGTCAGTGACTTTAATGGAACCGAAGACGGCCTTGACGAACCAGCTGTAAATGCAGGCTAACATTCTCCTTCATGTAATTGCTTACTGTATGTACTGTAGTTGACAGCGTCTCGGCAATCGACAAGGTTTCTTTTCAATTTGTGTTCTTTCTCTAGTTAGTCAGGTGCCAAATTGTATTCTGTGGGAATTTCGTGAAGAAAGGTGCCGACATACCTCAATCGAAAGAGAATCACGTCCTGAACAAGAAAATCTTTGCCGGCACTTTCGCATTTTCTTTTGATAGGAATATGTGTGGTTTCCATGGCAACCAACCGTGAAAATCGCATTTTTTGTTAAAAGCTGATTTCTGAGCCCTTAGCAATTATATTTTGTTCGCTCAAGTGACTATTTATATTTAATACCACATCCGCTAAAATCCTATATCATCGTCAAGTTGATCGGGGTCAAGGTCATTGTAAAAGATCAAGGTCAAATGGAAATTTTGACGTTTTCTCCGAAATTTCCTGACTCCAAGTTCAAATCTCATGTGTATGAACATACTGAGACATAACAAATNGGAAGTGCTACTCTTTCGATTGAGGTATGTCGGCAACTTTCTTCACGAAATTCCCACGGGAGCCTATTTTTGACAATTTGGAACCCGACTAAGTGGCACACCAAGGAGGAACTGAATTAATTTCATATTCTCAAAATGTATATTCCTCCTGAAGATGACGTGGGTTTCATAAGTATACTTTAGATATGTTATACTTGACAGTTTCCCATGATGCTGCGGGCCCACCGCTTAATTATTTCACGCAGGACCACGAATAAACCACTTCAATTTCAGGGTCGTTAGCCACATTTCCCATAAACCCAACAGCGCAGTATCTTTCCCCTATGGTCCGAATGTTACTAGATGATCGCTTGGCAAATGCGGTTGTTCATTCACCTGTTCATATTGGTCGTGGCAGAATCAACTGGACTGTAGCCAGGCCTTGGACCTCAACCACCGTTTGTCTACAATATGCTACTTCAACCTCCAAGTTCACAGACATGACAGAGGTCTGGCATTGCCGGGGTCCAGCTTCTCCTGTTGGTGCTGACCAAACAGCAGGCTGTTGGTGTATTGGAACCGAAGTCTTGACACTGAGATGCTCTGATCTTGATATGATATTGTTGGAGGAGCTAGATCCCAGTACAAAGCCATGTCTCTGTGATCTGCCACATTCGTGTGCAGGCAGAATCTTGTTGGATGAAGAATAGACAACATTACTTCTTGGATCTGAACTAGAGCTTTTGGTTTTTGGATTTAGTTTGTCACCATCCAGACACCCGGATCTCGGGGTAGCGGAAATAGGCCATGCACTCTGGGGTCTCTTAGCACCCTATCCATAATGTATGCGTGTTGTTGAGCCCCACTCACGCACCTCAGGTGTCTAAGCTGTTCTAGACTGATTAGGAAAATACATGTATCCCAAGTATTCCATCAGATGTTAATGACATCCGTGATGGTTTAACGAATGGGTTTATTAAGTCTGAAGAAGAAATTGGATATTGGGAGACCCGTTGAAGAGTTAACCCAATGAAACCATGTGGTCTATCTTTTTCATCGTATATAATGGAAAAGATGCTGGATTCAACCGGAAAAGCAACACTTACTTCAACGCCAACATAACATTTACTGAGTCATGCTGCCCCGGGCCCAAAAGTCCGGAGAGACACTGACTCCAGCAAGCATTATGCCAAAGACAATCTAGAGCGATATTCGCGGGTGTCTCTAGTTATCCTTGGCCTCAGTCCAGTCTGGACCAACCTGATTTCCCCATGGACAGTCGATTGTAGTATCAGTTTCCCTATAATTTCAGGTCCGTCCGCCCTCCACCAATTTGATCGGACTGAAGAGATCATGCGATCATACAGTTGGTTTTTTCGATGAAAACAGAGTGCAGCCTGACATCTTCGACTGAATATGTAAGTACAGGACCAACACAAGTACATCTCACGCCAACTTGGCGGCTGTTTTTTATTATAATTTGCAGGAAAACGAATTACATTTCGAATACATGTTCGACGGATGTGGGCTCAGTAGGATAGATTTCGGATGGATTTGGTCTTTTTTTCCAGCAACAACTCCTAAAAATTAGTTCAGGCTAAAGCGTAATATGATGCAGGTATATTATGAAGTAACGACGATAACAACAGTCGCCAGCACCAAATCCCTGAGTACCGGGCTTGTACGACTCTATATCTCATTCAACCAAATCATAACATCATCAGCGATGTTGATGCTCTCGTGTCCTCGAGAGAACCTTGTAGAGCAGCTCATGCATATAAATGAACGGACATACCACCTCATACATCATGGCTGACCGTACAAAAGTATCATTACGGCCGGCCTGAGGGGGCATTTGCAATACTGGTAGCGAATGCAAATCAGTAATCATAGTTATCCAGCATCAGGGTCGTCATAAACAGCTAACGTGTGCATTAGTGAAGCGTTTTATTGTTTCTAACGGATTATGCGATTACAAAATGTGAAAAATGTTCCGATGGAAAATACATGTACCGATACCAAAACAAGAATCGTCAATGACGAAACAAGTGTATGTGACAAGCGCTATCCGCTCTGCGGCCATGATTCAATATCAATACACACCTACAGCTATCACGCTACCACTCAGCTTCAGCCCCTCTATGTCCCTTCTTTTCTACACGACACAAACAACATCTATAACTTGATAAACATAAATAATCAGAGAAAGTAATGAGGAGATACTGGACTTACCGCTCCACGACTGTGATCCAGGACCGGTTCTGGTGCCTTGGGTTCCTCTGGAGTCTTACAGTTTCCATTGGTATCAGCCTCCATCAAGCTACCTGTCGACGATGTCCCAGAAAGACTAATGTCTTCCTCCTCAGCCAACCTGAGGATAGGCGTTAGACAAGGTTTGTGCGTCACCAACCTTGCGTTAGATTCTTGATACTTCTCCATGATGTTCTGACTTGATGAACACTGGTCGCCAGGCTCCGAGGCTTACCGTCATCGATTCTTCTCTGTGACGGGGTTTGATGGTTTAAGACGAGGCTGCGCTGGATGCTTGATGGTTCAGCACAAGATTAAGACTGCGGCAGTATTTACAGAAATGTCTATGAATCATAAAATATCGCAATGATAAAAGAGTTTTTTCATACTGAGTTAGGCCTCTTAAAATTAATAAATTGTTTTACATGGCCGCCCGCCTCAATTTTTGGGTGCCGCCTCAATTTTTTTTATATTTTATATTTTTCAAAAAGTCCATTTTTTCATCCCCAAAACCATTAGAGATCATCAGTGCAAGCTCAGTCATGACGGCAGCAAGTGCTTATGGGGGTGATTTTGCTGCCCACAAAGTGGAAAAACGAGAGAGGCAACCAGAAGTGACCCTCAAAGTATAGAAGGGCTGTACAAAATGTTGAGATATTGAGAAATTAAAAGTAATTTTCCAGTATTGGTGATCTCTACTCTCCTTCTTGTTGAGGAAAAATATAAAATATAAAATGCCCTACTCACCAACATTTCAGAAGTTGGAGTCATGTAAAACAATTTATTAATTTTAAGTGGCCTTATTTCCAAGTCGCCGTTGTTGCAAGTCGTGGACAATCGATATTGCAAAGGGAACGGATCAGTAAGCAACTCAGATTCTGTATTCAGCTAATTAAGTTGATCCAACAGAGAAAATGTCTTCAGCCCAGGTTGATCCAACAGAGAAAGTGTCTTCAGCAATCCAGTTGATCCAAACAGAGAAAGTGTATTCAGCTAAGTAGGTTGATCCAACAGAGAAAGTGTCTTCAGCTGAGAAGGTTGATCCGACAGAGAAGGTGTCTTCAGCAATTCGGGTGATCCAACAGAGAAATTGTATTCAGTACAAGCATAATCTTTTCCTTTCAGCAAATGCTGCTCCTACTTGAAGTATTTGCTTGCAAGCAAATGCTAATTTTTATTCATATGACCCAATGTTGCCCTCGGCTCGCGCCTCGGGCAACATGGCTTTCTCGGGGTGACATTTCGCTCTACCGCCCTCCACTCCGGGCACCATTTTTATAATGAGGATAATGTGGACTGTCACAGTGGCCCAAACAACATAATGCCTCCCAGGTTTCGGGTCTTAGGCCTAACTTGACCTTGCCAGCCTCGCCTGCAGGCTTTCGACAGCTCCGGTTTCCTCTTGCTATGTTACAAATAGGCCAATTCGTCTGTAGATTAAGAAATGTCCTAAGAGGGCCTACTATCGATTGATAGTGTCAGAATAGCCTTGGTTCGGATCCGGGAATTAGTGCCGGGTCTTCAGTGTCTGTGAAGGATTTTGTCGTTAGATAACATAAACAAACAATTTAGCGATAATACACGTAGCTTTTTAATCCTGTACGTGGGTGCATGTTGTGTACGTCAAACTGTCAAATACATTGATATCAATGCATTAAGCAATACTATCTCTCAATTAGTCTCAACATTTAATCCGAAAGATAGCTGTAAAGGACAGTTCTTATGTAATATGAATAACTAAAGATAAAGGCCCATAATGTTAGAGGAACTTTAATAAACTCTAGATAATAGGCATTCACTTCATAGCCGACGTCCTGCCAGGAACATGGCGGACACAAGGACGATCTTGATGTTCCTGCCTGTTTTTATTTTGCTGTTTGTTGGATTATTTCTAGTAAGTTTCGATTCCTTTGTTCACTTTCTGCTACTTTTACTTCAGTCATCAGGTGAATAGAGCGAGCGACCCCCTTCTTCTTACCCCTCACTGTAGTGTCCGTGAGTTTGCGCCCCCTTCCTGCTTAAGTCCGTTACCTAGGCCACGAAGTCCATAACTGGCTTCTCAAGCACAGTAAATCATGTAGGCCTACTAGACTTGCCAAAAAGTACAGAGCGGCTCAAAAAAATGTTACCATTTTGATCCTGTCTAAAAATTAAACTGTTGATTTCTTTCAAATGAAACTCCTGTCCTGATTAGAAGAAACCTGGGGAATTTTCTATCAAATTAGAATGGTTTTGATATCATTTTTGTAACAATCACATTAACAGTTTTTGTGATTTTGCAGTTTTACGATTCAGTGACTGCAAATAGACATTTTTACTGTGTCTAACTGCTGCAATGTTCTTTTCTGTTTTGAGAGAGCATTACGCGGTCTCCTTGATTATTCTTGGCCTCATAATGCAATGTTCCTTTGTTTCCAACTTTTTCGACATCATAACGAATCAGAAATTTACCAGGTGGATGCATTTCATCACGTCTGACGTATAGACATTTTGGGCCGATTTCACAAAGCGCGTTTAAGACTTAGACGCGTGTAACTTCACTAAATGCACGCACTTCCACCATGTATTTGACGAAGTTACACGCGTCTAATGCCCGTTGTACACGGTAGGATTTTCTTGTACTAAAAATTATAAATGGGGCCTAAATGGGTGTTCACAATGCCTTTCAGCAATGCAATCGGTAGCCTATGACCGAAATCACCCTTCATGAGCCTCATTTATAATTTTTAGTACAAAAAAATCCTACCGTGTACAACGGGCATTAGTCTTAAACACCCTTTGTGAAATTGGCCCTTTGTGATCACAATTAACTTCATATCGGGTGTCCCCCCAAAACGAAAACCCTTTATAATATCGGGTTATTCAAAAAATATTAATGTTATGACTTCCATATTTTGCATCAATTTTCTAAAGGATATCAGATAGATTTCCCTGAAATTTCAGCTCAGTAGGTTGCACAGCACTAAAACAGCGACATGTTTAAATTGTCATGTCAAAAATGCAGTGCGGAAAGTTCAGTGCCATTTCATTGACCGCCATTGCATGTTTGGCGAGAAATTTTGAATATGCTGCTATTTTAATGCTTTTTATTCTATGGAGCTGAAATTTTGTGGAACGATGTCTAATATTTTTTAGATACATGTAGAAGGTGCAAAATATCAAAGTCATAGCTTTGATACTCTTTGAATAACGCCATATTAAATTAGGGTTGTCATTTTCTGCGGTGGCCAACCGATACAAAAATAACATGGCTTTGCGCATTTCTACCATTTTTGGTTTTTGCTCCAGCATGAACACCATAAGGAATAAAAAGTCAAACTTCCTGTATGAATCAAATCTCCCAAATCTTCACTACCAAACCTGAAAAGATGAAACATTTAGTCCAAAGAATGTGGACTAGAGATCAAATCAAAATGGTAACATTTTTTTGAGACACCCCGCTACCTCGGACGCAACGAGTGTCCACAGCTGTTCAGTGGTGACATGGTCAGTTGTAGTAACAGCTTTATACTGAACTGCTGAATACACAGCTGTATTGGTTACGGCTGTTATCCCAGTTGGTCACGCTCCCCCTGACCTGGAATGGAGGTACTGCTTTTTGTCATTGAAGGGAGTGTTCTTAGGCTGCACCACTTGTGATTTCGTTGAAGATTTCTGGTTTATATTTGACAGTTTCTCCCTTAACTCCTTCACATATTTCCCTTACAGCCTGTTCAGCCTGTCAGCATCAACGAGCTCATACAAAGTGCAGCCACGTCCAGTAAGTACTCCAAATTCTCCCCATGTTGCTACACTCTGTTCCAAATCGTTGTGCCTCAGATGTGGTAACCCCATGATGATGAGTCCCTTATCAGGGCGTTTGCTACATGTCATGTTTTGTTTCCAGGTCGAGCCTTGTCTGACTTTGTCCTGGATGAAGACATCGTCATCGTCGAGTTGGATATCAAGTACCCCACAGAGGAATGGTTCAAGCTCAAGGAACTGTAAGTAAATATAGAATAAAGGGAAGATTTTCCAGGGCCCTCGAAGTTTCGGCGGGAGTGACGTGGCGGCCCGAGAGGGGGGAGCGCGAGGAGGGTCCCCCCTCGCATGAAGAAATTTTTGAAAATTGGAGGATAAAAGACCCAATTTCCCGGCATCTGCGAATAAAAATCGAACTGAGCGGCGGCCA
>NMRB01004698.1:4352-32543 GCA_002633025.1 Notospermus geniculatus
TTACTGTGGCAGATCTCCCGATATGTCAAAATATCAAATTTGATATATCAATATCATTATGATGCTGACACTGGAGAATAAATTTGTTGATGCCAGTATCTTGCCAAGGGCCATAAACATAGGGAAGGAACTTGTTGCTAGTGCTCTACCTGGCGTCGGAGACAAGTTATTCAAGAAACAAAAGTGTGACAGACAAAATCTCAACTTTTGATATATCAATTTCACCATGAACCAGGTATCGGAGACTGGAAATTTTCATTCCATCTTGTAGCTCAGGTCATGAAACCTGGGGGTAGGTCACATTTCCAGGTCTGTAGCTCTTGCAGGAACAAAGTTACAGGTGTGACAGACTGAACAGACAGACAGAAACACACACACACAGACACACACACAGACAGACACCACGACCAAACACTATATGGTTTCCGATCTTGAGATCGGAAACCATAATAAGATTTAGAAGTATTATCCTTTGTGACTGTATCAGAATACTCAGAAGTATACTGTGCACAGTGGTTTGTATATTTGGGGCATTATGCTCTGGTGGGATTTGGGTGACTTCCCATTTTGCCTAATCCCATTTCGCCAAATCCCATTTTGCCAAATCCCATTTCGCCTAATTCCCAAATCGCCAAATTCCCATTTTGACAAAATTCCATTTCGCCAAATTCCCATTTGGCCAAATTCCCGTTTCGCCAAAAATTTCCTTGACACCCCCTGTGTTCTTTCAAAATGACTCGTTCGAAATATTAACAATTTTTGAAGCAGGGTCAGAAGTGTAACAAATGAAGCGAATGGTATTCATTCCAAAGAAGACTGATGTTATTTTCTAGGTGAATTCTTCAACGATAACGATTGCTTTTAATTTCAATTTTCTTTTGTTCTTCTGATATGCCTTGGGTTACACTCCTCTTGCATTGTTTGCTCCCTTCATATATCTGCACTGACAAAAGCGCAGATATAGTCAAGGGAACAAATACTGCTAGAGTTGTGTAACCTTGAGTGTGGCACATTACACCCGTCCTTTTTGAAGGTGGAGACATAGGCCCCATCCCTTCCAAATCCTGAGTGCAACAGTTTGATAACCAAGGGCCTTATCCCAACCCTAACCCTCTATTTTGAAGTACTTTGCATTGGATCGGTCCATTAGATGCGGGGTTAGCCTGAATAACAAATTTGACGAAATGGGAATTTGGCAAAACGGGAACTTGGCGAAATGGGAATTTGGCAAATTGGGAATTTGGAAAAATGGGAATTTGGCGAATTGGGAATTTGGCAAAATGGGATTTGGCGAAATGGAACTTCTTTTGGCGAACTGGTAATTTGGCGAAATGGGAATGAACCGGGATTTGAGACAGAAGGAAAACTGAAGTTTGACTTTTCTCAATGCTTCCGGCAAAGAGAAAACCTGACTTAATTGAAAGTCTGGCTGAAGTCCGACTGTAGCAGACGGCCCTTGATCTGGTCTTGCACACATGAATGCAACAACTCACTTAAAAAGCTGGAGAATTAACCCTTGCAGTTCTGAAAATGCCAGTGCTTGGCTTTCTGACGAGTGTGTCAGTTGAGAAAGAATGCAGGAAAAGGTTTTTCGCAAGGAGGTGCATGAAAAACCAAATTATTACACAACCGTAAGGACAGATTTTCCTGCATAAAAACCTCTATCAGATTATAATGTTGGAAGTCAGGTCACTTGCATTTGACGAATGCGCCCATCAAATCAGAAGCAATGCACTGTACACTTCACACATTAGCCGAATTCTAGCCGAAAACCTGAGGACAAAGTTTTTTTTCCATGGACTGTTTGTTTTTCTGGAAGGGGTGAGTTTGGGGAAATCGATTTCGGAGGTGTTCATTAGTGGAAACTTTGGCGACACCGTAGAACGGCGTCATTTTAGGGGAACCTGAAGGCCTGAGTGATCACAATTTGAGATGGAATAACATAATAGAAAATGCATCACAATGTCGCATATAAGCATACTGTACTGTATCCGATGTGTTTATTGGCCGCGGCCGGGGAGATCGTCGTGCCTAGATTTCCTTATTATACACGTTCCCGGCAAGTTATAAAATGCAGTCTAACAAAAGGGCCCGTAGTAGTCACGGTGTACAATCAAAATTGCCGTACAGCTGCGGGAGAAAGTTCCGGTGACGAACACGTGGCAACGGTGAGGTTCCAAATCGCTATAAATACCACCGCTAAGGGCAAAATGACAGCCCTAGGTGAATGAATACACTATACAAGGCATGCTGCTGCAATATCTCCCAGAAATTTGCAGGAAAATGCATCGAAAATGGGGAATTTTAAAATCAACTGTACGGCTGCGGGAGAATTAGACTGTACGGTGCGGGAGCGCTTGCTCAGAAAAAATTATTCGAATTGATTTCGACATTTTGGATGTCTCTGGACATAAAATCTCTTGAGAATGGCCTCCAGCGATGATTACCGGTATCAGGGCCGTCAGACCCCGAGGTGGTCCAAAGTTCATTGCAGCGTGTACTTCAATGCCGTAGGGGCTGGGGGCGCGCTTTAGCCCCCAGAATCCATAAAATTTGTTAATTTGACCCTGACTTTTTGCTTTTTTATGGGTTCAGGGTCCTGTACTTTGACGTGCAAATTAACATGCTAATCACATTATTTTTTTTCCTATTTCAAGAAATGTTCCTGTGTGAATATTGCCGGGAATCTTGTGACACGTTTACCGATGCCGTCCACCATCTGTGCATCGAACATTCCACGCGCGAAATATCGATTACTGAAGATTATTTCTGCGAGGAATCCGGCCAATTCAAGAAAGAAACCTACGAATTCGGCGTCATCCCAGTCAATATCCAGGATTACGAACTCGACATTCACGATGATGAGAAAACGATTGACCTGCATCCACGGAGCGACGGAGGACCAAGCCCATCAAACGAAAGAAGCATGGATGTGATGTGACACAGAATGCCCAAAGAACTGAAGTTCATGGAGGCCATACGTCAGTGAGCGAACTTTCTTAATGCCTCCAAAAAGCTGAGGAAAACTTGAAAAGGAACAGTTGCCTAGACTCTGTTCTTCTCTTTCTAACGTTGGTTTCAGAGGAGAAGTTTCCATTGGACAACATGGCTTTCTTGACCTTCCTTGAGGTCGTTCACTGGTATGGAAATACAACTACAACGCGCATACAAAACTCTTTTGGAGGACTGGGTATCAACTTTTCCATGGGAAGTTTCTTAACTTTATGGGAGGGCCCAAAAGTCAAGGGCAGTTAATTCAGCATGGAGGTAACCAGAACAGAGGAATGTACCGGCCATGTACTCCCGGATCAATTTCCCCATCCCCGCGCTAGAGGTTTTGAATGATACGGCAGAGATGACAAGTCCACAGGAAATCTAGCCTGGTCTCCTACCAAACATGATGGACTCCATGAAAGGTTCTGGAAAAGGAGGAGTTCATAAGATGTGCTTTGATGGGAAAAGGCTCAGGGCCGTATTCACGGACCGCACTTTAGCCTAAAGTATAGCTTAAGTTAGACTTTCTCTATGCTTGAAGCATTGCGAAAAGTCAGACTTTAATGAAAGTGCGACCCGTGCATACGGCCCTGAATCCCTCAAGCGAGGATCCCCGTGGCGGTGTCGATCTCTTTGGGTTTGAAGAGGAGCCTAGCAACAAAACTCGCAATGCAGAGTTGGAGCATGTGAAGCAGACACTGATGTTGCTTCCTGTGATGGTCCAAAATGGATACTCCAGCAGCATTCTAAACCTGGTGGGCCTTCTCAGTCAGCGCTTGAGACAACTAAGGGAGTTGAAGGTGAAGAAGACGTTCCTGAGGGACAAACTAATTCAGGCTGCATTGAACGTCAATAACGATTGGAGAAAGACAAAGTTTTCGCTCGTAATTAGTTCGGTTCATGCGATGATGTACCAGATTGGTAACTGCATCTCAGGTCTTCTGTCAGCGATAGATGATTTGCTTTCGCGATGTTGCTTCATTGAGGGAACCACGACCAATTTCGTAAAAGACGGAACCATTGATCTCTCAGATGCCGGAAACTACAGCTGCCTGCAGGGGAGGCCCATACCAAGTCCTGGCAACCCGAACCTTACGCGGCAGGAAGAGAACGCTGGAATGGATGGAAATTCGAAATGCAGCTTCTGTGACGGGTAGCTCACTTCATAGATCCATCGGCCTTGAAAGTCTGAAAGCAATGAGGGAACACTTTGACAAGGTGGTTTTAAAGAAGCCCACGGAGCCAAACCATGGAAACACTAAGTTCCTTGAACATGGCATAAGGAATGAAATAAATGCTGTTGGCACCATTGTTGGCAAGATATTCCCTGCTCTCGAACCGACGCTGATACTTTGTGAAGAAGGTTGCTATCCTGTCGAGGATATTGGCGTTTCCTGTATAGTTAGTCCGGATGGAAGTGGGCGATGCACGACAGACGGGAGTGCGTCAGTTGCTGTGGAGATAAAATGTCCCTTTGCAGGGAAATCTTTCACAACTGATGTACACTACAGTATTCCCTGGTATTATGCGACACAGATCTTGTCTGAAATGGCTTGCCTGAAAACAGATGTCCTGTACTACATATCATCATAAAGGAATCAACCATAAAGGTTCAACTGACAAATTTAGCATTTTATAAATGTGGACAATATGCCTTTAAAACCCAACAGACTTGCATTCTGACGTTTCCATGTGATAGGCAAGACCCTTCTGCACATTCACTGCAAATTTTGTTGAATTCCGACTAGTTGATCTTATGATACAAAAGGTCTGAATCAATGAGAACCCCACGAACGATGTGTGTTCAGGGTCATCGGTGTACATTTGAATAGGCTGACGTACATTTGTACATGGAACACTAATTGTGCTGAAAATAGCTCAGTTATCGTCAGAAATGGAATTCAAAGCATCATGTTGGCAGGTTCATGTACCTCTTCACCACAAAAAAAGTTGAAGCTCGTGCCTATTACGTAAAGCCAAAATTCAGGCAGTGAGAGACATCTGGTGGCAACAAAGGAAGTGTCTCCCTCAGTAAGCTCATCGTTCGCAGTTAAACCTTTATGGTTGATTCCTTTATGATATCATACACGTCTGAGAGTACTACCGTTCATCGGGTAGTTTTTGATGAGATGTTATGGCGAGACATTGCACATGAGGCAGAAACTATTTACGGGGTAACAGTTCCCGTACGACCAGACAAGTTGTCGCACACTGCAATGGATCTGCGAGAAAGACTGAAGAAATTCGTCAAAGAGAAATCCACTTTCGTGATGGAAGTTTCATCATTATTTGCCACATCTTGCCAGCATCAACCCATTGATCCTGATTTCCCAAGGGGGAAATGGTCATGAGGATGTCCCCACAGCCGAGTTGTCACCAAAGCCACTAGAACTAGTGATGCAGGACCTGCTGGCTCTCATTGATGATGCCTTCATGCTCACCAGGCCCCGGGCGACGGAAATATTGGTCTTCATGATGTCCGATCTAAACAGAGACTTCAAGATGGAAGTTCCTCATGCAATTCCGGTTGCTTATGGGCTATCAGGGAACAGCCTTAAAGTAGAAACGATGCGGAATATGCTGCATTTCGTACTTCGAAAGGCAAGGGAAAGTGGTTTGCCAACTCCAATCGTGTCCCATGATGGACAGTTCTACAAACTGGCAGTCAGAGATAAAGACGGGAAACCGCTAACAAGATTACAACTGCAGAAAGACATTTTTTGCTAAAGCAAAGGCCACCAGAAAATCGGATATCATCAAATATCTCATTGATGTCAACTTGACGCCCTCTGAAAGGAGCAAAGTTGAGCTGAATCCAACAGCTTTGGCCCTCTTGAACAGGACAGGAAAACATGCATTGAATCAGAAGAGTTCCATCACTGAGGAACCATGCGAGGCATTGGATGATACGCTACAGCTCCACCCAGAAGGTACCGATGATGGCCTCAGTCAGGATATCATTGCAGACTTCGGCGATGTTTAGCCACCAATTGGTTCTGCTGCACCGACTCAATCTCAGGATCATGATTTTGACTTGGAGCCTGTGTTCGACAGTGATCCACGCGCAGAGGAACAAGCCGACACTGGCGACAGGGAATTACAGATAACCGATGAGCGTCTCAATAATCCACCGTCATCCGAAGTGGCTGCATTGGACAATACCGTTTTGCTGCGCTTGTTGCAGACAAGTCGAAAGGGAAGGAAAAAATGGCATGATATGTCGACCAGTCAGTTTCAGGAGTGTTTGAAAACAGCACAGACTGTTGAGGCATCATTCACTGGTGATGAACTTCGATTATGCCTATCTTCCCTTCCGAAAGATGTGCGAAAGCAACAGAAGTACAGATCGAACCTCAGAAAGCATGAACTTGTGAATGTCTTCACCAGTAATTTTTGTTCCGAGCGCAAAACACGCGTTCCCGCAAAAGGCAAGAAATAACCAACATCCCCTAAATCACTGAAGCAACTGTGTCACCAAGAGATTCGCAAATACCCGAAAGAGGTCCTGAATATACTTCACGCGCAATGTATCCATAGCAATGAACTTGATAAGTGGAAAGCCAATGCTACAATCTCTGATATGGTGGAGGTAGACGGATTCACAGGCTCAATACAGGAATGGATGTCCCAGCCTGAATGGTACCCTGAAGATGATCAAATAATCTTCACCATCTTCGATTCAGAGCACTTACTTCTGAATAGCAGGGCGAAATGTTGCAGCACAGGGATGCGCGAGGCGGGTGTTTTCAAAGAGGCGTTTCTGCGAGTTGCACGGAACAGTAGGGAAAACAAAACCGGTCTTAGCATGGTTTTAGTTGAAGATTTGAAAGACAAGCAAAACTGTGCGTTTGCCTTCACCACTTTCAGCCTACAGGTTGCAGCTGAAATGGAAAAGCATGGCGACTCCTCGACAGCTCGCTTTGTCAGACTATTACGACTTTGGTACGATGCTGAAGACGATCCATCCATTCCATGCAAGGAGCGAATACAACGCCGACTGAACCTGAGAACGTGACTTCTAGAAGGCGTGGACTTTACATCCTTTCCACCTCCGACCTCACATGTTAAAATAACATACCTTCGCGTTTCATTTACGGGAAAAACGACATGGGACGTCTGACCAATGTGGTTATGTAAAGTTAGGCTTCAAGGACATTTGTTACGCCTAATGCGCTCTACTTGGTGGCCGGGAACGTGTATAATAAGGAAATCTAGGCACGACGATCTTCCCGGCCGCGGCCACTAAACAAATCGGATACAGTATATGATAAAATCCTCCTGGTAACCCCCCACCCCCACCCCACCCCATTTTGCCAACTTGGGGCTAATTTGGTAAAGTCTGGCAACATCTTACTTCGACCCAGTGGAATGCGGAAGTCATGTAATGTGACAGAGCCGCGTGTGATTAAGGAAAATCCAACTATCAATATCCTAACTTCTGCATTCCATTGGGTCGAAGTTAGATGTTGCCGGACTTTACAGAACAGGTGTTTTTAAAATGTCTGAGAATGCCCGCTTTATTTTGTCGCGGACACTCAAATACAGAAAGACATGTTTATCAATGCCTCCAGTGTTTCCGCCAGAGGGTACCCAGGGTGTGCACTGAGTACCCTCAAAGGAACAGAAAAGGGACATTTTCTTTAATTCCATGGGATAAACAATTTTAGATACAGCAGGTGGCAAGGTGGATAGGGTGAGATGGGAGGTCCCTTTGTCCGTTCATCATGTAGATTTCAATGCAATTGTAAATAAATAATGCCCGTAGTGTGTAGTATAATTAAACGAGCCGATAAATCAGAATGACCGTATTAATAAATTATTCTTCAGTATGAGATAAAGGTACAAGTCGTTTCGTGCGGAGAATATATTTTTGAACACTTTTCTTAATTATTATATTTTCTTGTGAAGTTAATTGAGGGTCACCCTGTAATAAGATGTTAACGGTAATAATCGGAAGCCAAGCGAGTTCACGAAAAAGTGTATTTCTTTCTTCAATAAATTGAGGGCAATTCAAGAGATAATGAGCGGTGCCCTCGAAGGGGGCTCCGCATCTACAAGAGGGGTTTTCAATGAGATTACAAGAGAAGAGGTGACCATTAAGACAGCTGCTTCTATTACGAAGACGACACAGGTAAACGGAGGCCACACGACTTCCAGACGACAGCCCAAAATACGGTGGTTGATTATCGTTGCTGAATAACTTCATAACCTTATTTTTAAACTGCGGAAAAGTGGATAATTCACGAACTGATATGTCTAGGTGATTCCAAAGCTCTATAGTTGCAGGGATAAAGGATTTCTTACTTATATTGAGCCGAGTATTGGGGATTGTCGTATTGGGGTTACTTCTTAGATAGTATGGTTGTGTATCTGCGATAGTTATAGGTACTAAGTCAGTAAGGTAATCAGGGGTCATTGCATGTTGGATTTTGTACATAAGAGAACTTGCCCTGATTTGGCGTCTAGTTTCTAATGATTGCCATCCCGTCTCGGCGTATAATGAACTTCTAGAAGAATAAAGTGTTAGACCCGTGACAAGCCTGGCAGCCTCAAGTTGTGTCTTTTCAAGCTTGTCGGCATCTGCCTTAGTGCAGCCTCCCCAACCGACCCATATTCAAGGATTGGTCGGACGTAACTAATAAAACGTGTTTTTAATGTTGGCTGTTTAAGTATGAATTTAAGTTTGCGAATGATATTTATTTTTTTAGCAGCCGAACTGATGATGTTATTAATGTGGTCTGACCATTTACATTTATTATTAAGAGTGACTCCAAGATGCTTGTGCTGTTCGACAAAGGAAATAGGATTGCCTTGTAAGACTAGGTTTGGTGGGATAGATAATGCCGATGGAGAAATAAACATGGCAGCAGTTTTTGAGACGTTAAATTTTACCAAGCAATTGTTTGCCCAGTTATCTAAGTGGATCAAGTCTTTATTATTAACAGTTTCAAGCTATGAGGAATGAATCATACAGGTATCATCAGCGAAGATTCGTACACCGCTTATAATATTTACATGCATATCATTAATATAAACAAGGAACAGGAGAGGCCCTAGGACAGAACCCTGAGGCACACCAGCATTAATTCTACAAAGGGATGCGGATGTGTTATTCAGAACTACTCTTTGTTGTCTATTGGATATATAGTCAGTAAACCAACTCAGAAGCGACCCCTGAATCCCATATTGTTTTTAAAGATCAGACCGTCATGCCACACACGATCAAAGGCTTTGCTAGTGTCCTGGGCCCGCATTCATAAAACTGCTTAAGTCTAAGTATGACACTTATCCTTTGTTCAAAACAAAAGATAAGTATCACACTTTGACTTAAGTATGTTTATGAATATGGACCCAGGAATACAAGACACGTATGCTTCCTTTTATCTAGGTTTGTGCAAATTGTATTAAACATTTCAATTAGTTGGTGCTCGGTGCTATAATTTGGTCTAAATCCTGACAGGTATTTTTAGATAAGGTTGTTGGAAGATAAATAATCATAAACCTGTTGAAAAACAACTCTTTCCAAAAGTTTCCCAAGACAGCTTAGAAAACTTATGGGTCGATAGTTAGCAACGTCATCTTTTGCCCCTTTCCCTTTGTAGACAGGAATGACATTGGCGACTTTCCATTCACGAGGGAAAGATCCAGTTCTCATAGACATTTTAAATAACAAGGTTAAAGGTTTAGAGATGGTCGAAGAGAGCTCCTTGAGGAGGCGGTGATTTATATGGTCTGGACCACAGGCTTTACTAGTTGGCAATGATTATATTATTTTCACTATTTCCTCTTGTTGAAAGTTTATGTCAACAATCGTCTGATTAGTTTTCAATATTAGGTCTGGTAATGTAATGTAATGTATCGTTTGCAAACCATGAATTTAACAATTTTCATTGTGTTCAAAGCATACGAGTTCGGGTTATCACGGTTAAAAGCCAATAATTTTGCACATTTTCATGGTTTGCAAACCATGAATTTGCGTGAACTTCATTGTTTGAAATTATTTCTTTATGGTTTGAAAGTAAGTTACGTTTTCAAGCCATGAATTTGTCAATATGTTTAGTCTAAATGCTGGTTTGAAAAATCTTGGTTTCATTCATAGCTTTATTGGATGAAATAAGTCTAATCATATTTATTTATGGTTTAAAACCATGAGATTATTTCAAATACTTTTTGGTAAACAATTAAATTCCCATATGGCGCCTCATAGATTACACAACAAAGTTGTACCGAACCATGCCCGAACATTTGAAAGGTAACTCAAATCACACAAGTTTATAATGCTCAATACACATGGTATACATGAACAGCCTATGTTCAGACACACATCTTATTAAAAAACACAACAAAGACCCAATAGGAGCAGTCAACCGCGCATATTGCCAACAGATGGCAGCAAAGTCTCAGCGGACCAATGTACAGGAAAATCTACGTGATTGCTGCTCGATTGATATTAGTGAGGTTTCGCAGATATGACGAAACACGAGGTACGAAATACGAAATTCAACTTCACTTCCATGACGTAATGTATTTCCGGAGATGATTGGTAGGCCTACCACAAATGTCCCTGCTGGCAGTGCGTCTTTTAGCATATTATTGTAAGACCGAGAGAGTTATGGTGTATCTTGAATCTTTATATTTCCACTTCGTAGCTACGAAGTGGAAACGAAACATAAATTTCAAAGTTTAATATACACCGCAACTCGATCGGTCCAACGTCATATGTTCAAAGATGCTCTTGCATCCGGCGATTTTTGTGGTACGGTACCAACTATCTGCTAAAATATATTACACCATGGAAATTAAGTCCAATTTCGTATTTCGTACTACGTTGTTTCGTATTTCGTTGTTTCGTCAGATTTGCGAATCCTCCCTATTGACTGGGTCCGCTAGATGCATTGAATTGTGCCGTAGTGACACCTATTGGTCAACTCGCTGACAGCTCCTATTAACCTTGCCATTCAAACCACCATGGCCAGGTTTAATTCCTTGTATACATCTAAATATAGCCAAATCAGCCATCACTGGCACACTACACTTCCTAATTGATATTATGTAATGTCACCAGATCTGCTGTGATTGACAAGGATTGACCTTTTCTAAGCTCCACCTCCAAGTAATGTCAGATGGTGGGCTTTTCCACAAGGTGTTAAAGAAATTTGTTGCTGTCTTGTGTTCCCCCTGTCCCCTCCCTGTTGTGCGTCGGCGTCCTTGCATTTCACCAGACAGAGAACTTCGCATTTTGCTGCTTTTTCTAGGGTATTAGTCCGATGTTCTGCATTTTTCGCTTGTATTTAGTGTTGTTATCACTTCCTCGGAATATGAGCGATTCCAACATAAGGTAGGCGCCTCTCGACATGTTGCAGCCAATCAACACACACAAGATGACATTGTAAATGTCGTATGTTCCCGATTAGGTACTTCTACACGAACGGTACATTGATAGAGACGAAGATATATTGATAGAGATAGATACATTAGAGATCAGGATACATTGATAGAGATCAGATACACTGATAGAGATCAGGATACATTGATAGAGATCCAGATACATTGACAGAGATCTGGATACATTGACTGATGAACAACAACGCTGAATCCCACAGAACTTGATCCCATCTCATCTCATGGTTGACCTTGACCTTGATATCTGATCATCAAGGTCATTGCATAATCAAAATGGGCAGCCTCAATAACCTAAGTATGGGTGATATCATGTCTCTATCTGTATCACGGGCATAGATATTTCAAATTCTCAAGTTTGACCTTGACCTTGACCTTTGATCGTTAAGGTCATTGCATAATCGAAATGGGCATCCTCAATAACCTAAGTATGGGTGATATCATGCCTCTACCTCTACCACAGGAAGAGATACTTCAAATTATCAAGTTTGACCTTGACCTTGACCTCTGATCATCAAGGTCATTGCATAATTGAAGTGGGCATCCTCAATAACCAAAGTATGGGTGATATCATGCCTCTATCTCTAACACAGGCAGAGATATTTCAAATTATCAAGTTTGATATATCAAAATCTCATGATATATCCCTGCCAAAAATTGTGTGCTTAATGAAGACTTATAAGACGTATTTAAAGCTTCCCTTTGCGAATAAGTCTTCTTTTAAGATTCAAGCCTTGTTAGTCTGCCACAAAGATTCATTTAATCTTCCATAAATCTTCATTCTGATGAGAGACAAATTATTCTAAGTTTTTGGATTCCAAACGAAAAAATTACAAGTTTAAGGCTTCATTTCGTCTTCCAACAGCTCAGACAATGTAAGACTAAATCTTAGCATATTTTGCATGCTGTTTTTCCATCCCATGTTCTAAGTTTAAATCTTCCCCGTTGGAAGACTAATGGAATCCAGTTTGAACCAGTTTCAGTAGCCGTTGAAGTGTATCCCAGAATACAGTACATGGATACGTGGTTTGATGTGGCGCTGTCTCCCTTTTTTTTCTTTTCTTTTTTTTTATCTCATCATCAATATTATAATATCTACTTGTAGACATGTGTAGAAACTTATTCCAACTCGTTGAACTTCCTTTACTCCTTTTCTCCAATTTATTTATACCAAATATTGCTGATCTTTGTTATGTACAGGAGACGGCGCCGCACTCTGGCTGCCAGCGCCACGGCTACTTGATTGTGGTGCTGGTGGTTTGATGTGGCGCTATCTCCTTCTTGAGCAGAACGATACACTAGATCATTGAGTTTCTCCTACTCCTTCCTTCCACTTTATTTATATCAATACAGCTGATTTTTCTTGTGTACAAGAGACAGCGCCGTACTCTGGCTGACAACATCATAAGATGGCTGATTGTGTGTGGTGATCGCGGTTTGGTGTGGCGCTGTCTCCTCTTGAATCTTATTGTAAATATCGCAATTAGAGACAAGAGCAGAACTGCACCTAGCACCCCATATTTCATGTAACTAGGTGGCCACAATATGTCATCGACACGCAGGCACCGTTCTTTTGAATAAATAAATAAATAAATACATCAGTAATTTTGTAACTGGCCAATAAGTAGGCAAAACATGACCCAGTTCAAATTCTGATTCACCAATTTAACCTTTGAATGGAATTTATGGATATCTCCTGTTGTGTGGGAATATCTGTAGAGGCCAAAAAGGCGATTAAGGTAGGCTTTTCGTTATTCATTTCAAAGAAGGCCTATAGGCCAAAACCATATGTGGTTTTGAGAGGATGCAGGTCAACAGCATTCTGTAAGCCTACTCAAATGCATGTACGCCAACTTTTTGTGGAAAGGCCGGACCCCTGTATGATCTTGGTGGATGGGGAGGCGGATGGTGATTGCTGGACATTTTCCAAACTTTCACCAGATCCCGCGAAACCTTTACCCCTCAACCAAGCAGGTGAGGAGGCGAAGGGACAGGAATCTAGGGGAATTACGACAGATATAAGAGGTGGTACGCCCCCCCCCCCCAACAAACACAGCCCTAAATTCACCACCACCCCTCCATTCCCTCAACCAATACATACACATAATGGCTAGTGTCATATACAAGTCAGTTGTCTCTTTCTTTAGCATTTGTTTAGGAACAGGTGTACTGTGGTTTTATCCACATGCCAGGCTACTGGGTAGCGTTGCACTCGGGTTATATTGAAAGAGTTTGATTGGGGTCATCATCGACAGAGGGTTGGGAACTCTTCCGTGCATTCAGTTCAGGTCGATAGCATCTTGCTCGCCACAACGATGACTGTCTATTGCCCTTGGCCTATGGCATGTATGGAACGCTAGAATGGAATTAATTAAGTTGTTGGAGAAACGTCAACATAAAACAAAATATCAGACAAAATTTTTCAAGCATATGTCAACTTTCAAAAACGTTGACAAGGGAGCGTCGTGGCGTGTCGTCGTCAGCTTCAGTGCATTTGGTTTCCGTCAATGAGGAACCCGCGTGCCGTATAATTTTGAGGACACTGACCGACTATCCTGAATTTTATTGTCAGCATTTGTCTTTATGAGGGAAGGTACAGTCTTGTTAAAAATAATGAAATGGTCCATGGACCATGTGCTCACCCGTTTGGACATACATATAGTGTAATGACAGAGAGAGGTTCATGTCAGTTATGAGCAATCTGGGTCAAGTCATTCCCAAGTGGACTTCAATGACTGTTGGGTTATGCCACCTGGCAGCCATATAGGATGTCCGATCGGGCCAAAACTTCACATGCACATAAAGGTCGTCTAGATAGAGAGAGTCACATAGCTCATTTGAGTGATCTGGGTCAAGTCATTCCTGAGTTATAGCACATTTGATGATTTTCGGGCTACGCCACCTGGCGGCCATATTGGATGTCCGATCGGGCTAAAACTTCACATGCACATAAAGGTCATCTAGAGGGAGCCACATAGCACATTTGAGCGCTCTGGGTCAAGTCGTTCCTGAGTTATAGCACATTTGATGATTTTCGGGTTACGCCACCTGGTGGCCATATTGGATGTTTGATCAGGCTGAAATTTGACGTGCTTGTAAAGGTCACCTAGAGGGAGGTAAATATGAAGTTTGAGCACTCTGGGTCAAGCCATTCATGAGTTATAGCACTTGGATGATTTTCAGGTTACGCCACCTGGCAGCCATATTGGATGTCCGATGGTGCCGAAACTCAGTATTTTTGAAGGTACCCCTCTAATACATGTTCATGCAAGATATGAAGACGCTCGGTGAAATAATGAAAAACTGTGGCAGGTTCATTACTTTTGTCGAACTTTGACCTCTGTGACCTTGAAAAGTAGGTCAAATCAAAAACCCGTTCTATATGTTATGTATCCTAATTAGATACACCTATGATAAAAATTTGGAGATGATCCAGTCATTAGTTCAGGAGTTATTGCACTTTTTGTGTTTTTGGTTTTGGCCACCTGGAGGCCAAGCCAAGAATCGAATCGCACCGAAACTTGGTGTCATAGGTCATCTGACCTAGGGGTATATATATGCCAAGTTTCAGATCAGTAGCTCCAGCGGTTACGAAACGTGCCCTGCTAACGGACAACGACGCCGACGGACGACGACGGACGACGGCTACCGCAGGACGACAAAAGCTCACGGGTGAGCTAAAAAGACAGCTCGGCCTAATATCTCAGCTAAAGTCAAAGGTTACAACCTCAACTTGTTGGCACGACCGAACGGTGATTTCCGATCCGGATGACAACTCCGAAACCAAAGAAGAACTCAATTCTACGAATATAGATTTATTAGACCCGCAGATACGGACCTCTCAAAAACACAAAATACAAAGAGTCTCCACATTAAAGTGAGACCAGAACAATAACTTGAGAGAAAACCCTCAAGTAAGACATAGAATATAAACTCATATAAACGTATATAAAGTGGTAAAGTATGAGGACTGAAGTTTCAGCAATCGTTATACCCAACTGACTTAGGAAAGGCTACGGAGCCGGAGGCCGTAAGTCAGCTCTAAAACTTCAAAGTCCCAAATACGATAGATCAGGCATATAAGAACCGTCAGGGAGATCCTGAGGAGTCCGAATGACACTGCAGAGTGCCCGATCGTGCAGTGCGAAGTTCTAGGCTTCTGCAGCCGTATTTATAGGCAAATATTCGTGACGTTACACCAAGACCCATCACGTGTACAATACTCTCAAAAATAGAGGAGTCAAATCAACAAGTGGTTATATCACAAAAAGTTACAAAGTAATTCAGTTACCAAGATTAAGATGATAAAAGATAATCATAATTACCTTCGTAGATCCTAGGCGAAATCTACAAGTAAAACAAATGAAATCCAAAAAATAATCAGGTAGTAATTCAAAGTGACACGTCCGCTTGTGATGGAGTCTTGACAGCAATTTACAACACGTGGCTACATTTGTAACATGAAACATTCGGCATGATAGACTAGGCCTACTGTCAGAACGAGGCTCCAATGTATAAGATGACTGAACTACGAAATATCATCAAGAAGTCACCTATGAGTGTCGTCAAAGTTTAACCTAAGTATTCAAATGAAGTTATACAACATTTACAATAAGTTTCAGTGATTTCATCCCTACAACGGAAGATTAAATGCCTAGGAACAAACTTAAATCATTGCCTATACAGAGTCAGATTGTTAATTACACATTTCGATCACGTGACTCCTCACTGCAGACGATACGGGCCATGACGGTGTGTCAACGTAACCAGAATAAAGAAAGGTGGCGCGATACCAGGAGCCGTTTGAATGGCAGAATTGCCTTGGCATCACATTGTGATATATTATGCCGTATGATGTTGTTAAAAAGACCGCATACGAAATTTAGGGTTTCATACAAAATATCACAAAAATATCCATATCAAAAAGCCTCATATGTCATTCGGAATGTTGAATTTTAAAAATCAGCGTGATACCATGCACCAGTCAACCCTAGAAATTCCTGTGAAGAACCTTTTTAAAAATCGTTTCTCATTTTCCAGGTATATCAAAATATCGTCGATTTTTATGAATTTGATATTTTGCAAAATTCGATAGTTCCCATATTTTTCCCTCGTCGACAGTCACTCATCATGATAACATAATAGTTCATGCTGATTATTCCATCATTTTTATTTCAATAGGCGGAGAATTTCATGAAAGTCTTAAAATTCCCCAAAAGTATGGCATGTTTTTCTGATGATATTTTGATATTTCTTGAAAACGACGCAGAATTTCTTAGAAATCAGGGAATAATATCAAGCTAATTTTCAAATGTAAATGGTGGATTCTAAAAATTGTGTTTTTTCTTGATATTTTGAAATTCTAATATGGGAGAATCCAACTTACCTCGACGCGTGTCCAGGTCGTAAAAATTTTGTAAGTTCTAAAAATATCGTAATATAGTAGGGGTAGCATAATGGTAGATGGAACAGGTTAGGTATAATACAAGCTGTTCTATTTACCATTATGCTACCCCTCTATATTACGGAATTATTAGAACTTAGAAAATGTTTATGACATCACATGGACTCGCGTCGAGGTAAGTTGGATTCCCCAGTATTTTCATGATTATTTGCCACAATTCCAAAATTTGGTATTATAACATCCTTTGGACAACATATTTGAGTGTATAAAAACGGCACTCTTGCCCATAAATGACAACTGGCATCTCAGCAGAATAGGAAACATCACTGTCTTTTTAATTTTTTTACAAGACTGTACCTTTTGATGACCAAGTCCACCACTCATCCACAATGACAGTATTAATGGTGGTTTACTGTGTGACATAAATGAACGTCCCAGGAATTCAAGTCAGCCACAACAGCCTGCTATTGTAAGTTTATATTCGAGTGGTCATGGATAGTCTCTCTGGCTATCTATACTATACGGTAGCCATGTTGGATTTTGTTGTCAACCTGAGTTGACCTGTTTATCTGCTATACCTTGCTATGTAATGACTGTATACAGATCGGGTGGATCGGACTTTCTGCCCTATCATCTCCTTAGTTAGGGCTTGAATCCTACGAAGAGCGGCCCATGCGTACAGTACAATAGGAGGAACGTGTTTGATTACGGTTTGGTTTTAAAAGAAGTGCTGATTTACATGAAAAAGAGAGAAAATCAAATGTGTGGTGACCTGCGCTGCCATCTACAAGAAGGTCAGTGACCTACCTACGTGTGAGTGCATGGCTGGACAGATACACAGTGGGGCTCATTAGTAATAGGAAAATGAGTGGATCTAGATATAGGAAGATTCTTCCCTCGCACGTGCCCGAGTTTAATGCTAACATAACTGTCTTGGCCCGTTTCGCAAGGTAAAATTCACAAACGGTAACAGCTGTGAAGGCTGTTTTATATTACGTAAATCTATGAAATTAGTATCTGGGAAGTGTGAATTTTACCTTGTGAAACGGGTCAAGACAGTTATGTTAGCATTAAACTCGGGCACGTGCGAGGGAAGAATCTTCCTATATCTAGATCCACTCATTTTCCTATTACTCTCATTGTTATGTGAACAGAGCTGTCATGAATCTGGGTCACCTTTGCATTAGGATGATTGAAGAGGTGTAATAAACCAGACGTGATGCTGCTGTTTAGAAAGTCAAAACTCCTCACTGCTCATGGACTTGACGGTTAACAAACTACCCCTGTCCAAACAAACTAATCAATAAAGCAACAGACCCTCTACCTCAGGATATTCACGGACAAACTAACTCCCCCAAAATGTGCTCGCCACGGGTCAAATCCAACAATGAAAAATAAGACCGGACTTTGATTCCTGGGGGACTCTGATCCCTGTCACACTGTCAGTTAACTTGAGAAAGTTTTGAACAATCAACCTGAAATTTGTAGTGAGGATTTGTCGGTATGACGGAAAGGTTTCTTTCTATGACCAGCAGCACTGCCACTTACCCAAAATGGCGGCTGTAGCGGTCATTTTGATTTCATTTTCCTTCAATTAACTTAAGAACACTTTGGCGGTCAACCTGATTTTTTTTGAGGGGTTGTCTCTACGAGGGGAAGGATCCTTTCAATTTACGCCCTTTATTTTATTTCCTGACGTATGGAATTTTAAAATTTTACTTTCCAATAAACTAATTTGTAATCTGTAATTTGTAATTTGTATGTCTTTTAAAATGCTTCTGCTTTGGAAGACTTAATTTCATGTCTTCCATAAGCAGTATTTGGAAGACTTAATTTCATGTCTTCCAGCAGAATTTGGAAGACTAGATTTAAAAGTCTTCCAAAGTTGTGGAAGACTAAATAAGTCTTCCAATTTCCTGAAAATGAAGCTTTTTGGAAGACATAATTTGATGTCTTCCATACGCGGTATTTGGAAGACTAGGTTTTTAGTCTTCCAAATAGTTACTGCTTATGGAAGACAAAAGTGGAAGATTTGATTTTATATCTTCCATGAGGATGATGTTGGAAGACTAAATTTAGTCTTCAAAGATGTCTTCACATGGAAGATGATTAAATCTTCCAACTCACTGCTAGTTGAATCTTTCTGGAAGAGGTACAGAACATTTCGACACCATGTCTTCTTCTGGAAGCTGTTTTTGAAGATTTCTTGAAGATTTACTTGTTCCAAATCCAGCCTTACTATCTAGTCTTCATTTGGTCTTCAATTTAGTCTTCATTTGGAAGATTTATAAGTCTTCATTAAGCACTCAATTTTTAGCAGGGGTCTCAATCACCCGGACACTGGAGGCTGAGAATTTTAACATAGTCCAGTCCTTGGATAAGTAGGCATGAACTAAGATTTGTTTCATGTTGCTCATTTGACAATATGGCAAGTCATCTTAAAATATCAAATTTGTGATATCGATATCACCATGACCCCTACATCTCAGATCAAAAGTAATCAGTCCATTCGATTCCTAGAGTATGAAAACCTAAGGGTAGAACTTGTTTCTGTTGCTCTAGGTGCTAAAGGAGCCGAGTTATGAAAGCGTGACGGAAAAAATATCAAGTCTGATATGTTGATTACGTCATGATGGAGGCATCTGATGTTGAAAATGATTAGCTCATTGGATTGCCCAGGTTGACAAACCTAGGGGTAGGATGTGTTAACAGGACTGTAGCTGTTGAAGGAGATAAGATATGGAGGCGTGACAGACCGGACACACACACAGATACACAGACAGACAGACAGACACACAGACAGACAGACACCATGACCAACCACAATATGATTCCCGATCTTGATGATAGGGAACCATAAAAACGTCTAAAGCCGTGTTTAGCTAACATCCGTCATCCGATGACGCGATATACATGTACATACGACGTATAGTCCAGGCGCTGAGATGGGTTTCGTGTGCATGAGAGAGGCCCGACCAAACTATAGAAATTATGAAAGAGGGGTACCTGGCGGTCAAGATTTTCGAGGGTGCTTCTTTAGTCGAGTGGTAGGTTTTTTGTGTAAATGACCATTATGTTGCCATGGCAACCGTTTTTTGAAAATTTTGACCGCCAGGTACCCCTCTTTCGTAATTTCTATAGCTTGGTCGGGCCTCTCTCATGCACACGAAACCCATCTCAGCACCAGGACTAGTAGTAACTATGCGAAATCGCAGTCCTATCGTTGCAAGCCATTTTCCGATACTCATTTATCTGCAGCACGCGTTATCCGTTATCCGATATCCAGGGCAGTTAAATAGCGGCTATTTCGTCTGATATTTGCATTGTCTGAGAAAATTGCAAATACATGTAAAAAGAATTCAAATCATTGGAATTTAATGACAATCAAATATTACATTCACAAAAAGTGCCAATCGACTCATTGCCTTTATGCAGTTTTTGAATTATTTGGCGAAATGTATGTACTGTCGATGAACAGGATGTGTTCAGAAAATTTTATTGTGGACCTAACCCTGACACTTTTGGCCTTATGCTTGGGTCGGACTTCAGCCATACAATGTAATACGAAAACGCCGGTTAACAAAAAGGCTTCAAATGGATTCACGACCGTGAATCCATTGTTAACCGGCGTTTTCGTATAGCGCATACTTCTAAGTAATAGGGCCCTCAGGCTAAAGTCCGACCCAACCATATACAGCCCTTTGACTAACATGACCGGCTAATTCCTGACCAAGGAAAACCCTTCATTATTTCAGACTTGTGGGAAATGTTCAGATCGTTAAATCACTGCTTTTCGGACAGGCCCTTTCGTTTATTGACCAAACCGCTTACGTTCCTTTACCACCAGTCAACTTTCTCAAACACCTGTCGAAAGAACTGACTCTACTTTTATATGTAAGATTGCGAAATGATGATAAATACCTCCCTGGATCTAAGACTCTACTGATGGAGAATTATTTTGGCAATGTTCTGTCGGCAGTTATTCACAACAACGCGGAACTACATATCGATTTAATGAAAATTGATATGTCCACTCTATCGTGTGGGATGTATCTGAATTCCGTAAGTGTCATGAGAAGGGACTGGAATGAGGTTGTCATGACCATACGTGACATGAACGATATCTACAATGCGCTTGTGAAATTGTTCATCAACGGCCGAGAGCTAACAAGTCCCAAGGTTGAGAAACTAAGCTATCCAATTTCAAATCAAAAGTATGATGTTAAAGAATTATTACTTGGCCACTACATGACGCTATACGGGAACAAGGAACCAAATCAACATGCTTTTGTCGGTTTCATTGCTAAACCTTACGCCTACACAAAAATAACTAGAGAAACATATATCAAACCACAGCTACCAGGTGAGTAATGTTTGGGTAAAAGAATTCAACAGCTTTCATTTATGTTTAAACCAACTGGAAGCTGACGAATTCTTCTTTGATAAATGAAAAGAATATTAAACTATGTATAATTAGTCTGTACCCAAAGTCTATACTCAAAGTTCAAATGATTCATATTTTATATTCTTTTTTTAATGTATTCAAGTCGTTTGAGTCATTTTAAAGCCATTTTAACAAAAAATGGCAAAAAAGTTTCGATTTCTAGTCTGATATCTATTGACAGACTGGCCCCTATAGTTGGGCATCAAAAAGGTGGGGGTATTATGCTGATGTCAGGTCGCACCTACGATTGCCTGCGCTGCGGCAGAACAGTCGGCATCAAGTAAAGGTATCACAGTCAGGTCACAAACGTGAAAAGGTGTGCGCTCATCGTGGAACAGGGCGCATCTGCGCGCCGGGAATCGTAACTTGAGCTGAATGGGTCAATGTCGTCCTGGGTATACCTTATGTTTACCCAGGATTATCCTGGGTAATCATTTTCTTTACCCAGGATCATCCTGGGTAAACATAAGGATCCTTAACTTTACCCAGCTTGGGAGTTCCGGCCGAATCATGCTGTACGTGCGTCTCTTTCGGCAGAGAACATGCAGTAGGATCATTGCTAAAAAGGGCTGAAAATTACCGCTATACCTCCTCCCGGGTGTGCAATAGGAAGACAAGACCAATCCCTACAACTTCTCAAAAGGGACCGATAGTAAATTCCCAAGGACTTAGGAGCGATAGGCCTAGGTAGAACATGTATAATCCGTGTGTATTTCGTCATTTTCATGAATTTACTTTTTGCAGAACATGCAATACGATCCTAACTCGAAAGGGCTGAAAATTACCGCTATACCTGCTCCGGGGTGTGGAATAGGGAGAAAAGACCAATCTCTACAACTTTTCAAAAGGGACCGATAGTAAATTCTCGGGGACTTAGGAGCTATAGGCCTAGTTCGAGGCCACCCTTCATTTCATGATTTACGCTGAATATCAACCTCACTACACCACTCGGGAACTCCAATCTGGGTAAAGTTAAGGATCCTTATGTTTACCCAGGGCCTTCCTGGGTAAAGAAAAGGTTTACCCAGGATGATCCTGGGTAAACATAAGGTATACCCAGGACGACATTGACCCATTCGGCGTAACTTGAGTCAGGTCAACTGCGAATGGATTACGCCCGTCGGGAAGACAGAAGTTGAATATGCTGAACTCTTGCGATTCGTGATCTTTTTTATCGGCGACTGATGCCAATAGTCGCAGGTGCGACGCAAGTGTTATCATGTCACAACACTTCGGCGACTGATTTATTCCACGCGGTCGTGGCTCAGACGGAAAGTGATGCTGAAAAGTCAGTCGCCGCCTGTTCTGTGCCATCGCAAGGTCGACCTGACATCAGCATGACATTCTACACCCTGCTAAAACCAGTAAAGCGATATCGATCACTTAGGAGAAACGCCGATCGGTACTGACTGCAGGCTACTGACTTCCAGGTCATTTCCCACATCCCATTTGTTCCTCCCTCAACAAAATGGCGACGATTATGGATCATCATGTCGAGGAGTCACCGAACAAATCGCCGGGGTTTTATCGGCGATTCTACCCCCAGTGGCGGGCAGAAAATAGGTATGTCGTAGGAATAAGATAGCTCGTTAATAATATGAANCCCCCCCCCCCCCCCCAGACCCCTAGCCTGGTAATTAGTCCTGGTAGCTGCCAGGCCTGCCAGTGCCATATCTTCCCCATCAAAACTGTGCAGTGAGACCTGGACAGATTCTTGACCAATGACGTTGCGTCTTGAGACGTGGTGACGTCTGCTTAGCAGGTCACGTACCTGTAATCCGTTTACCATTAGAAATGGCGAGATGCCCGTGCTCGTAGATTGGTCCCAGAGTTTCGTTGGAAGGAACCGTTCGGACACAACATTCCCCTAGCCTAATGCTTCAAACCATAAAGTTTTCGTTGTGGGTTGACCGTGATAATTTCAGGGTTTGGGGCTACTGAAAATATGAGGCGTAATTTCGCACGATATTTCAATGCAGCCACTCCATATCGGCGTAGTAATACACTTAGCCCACTAGAAGACAGGCTTATGATACCATCACTATCAAACTTTACCAAAAGTTGAAAATTATTTTTATTTAAATTATTTATATTTAAGTGCCTTTTACTCGATATTATCTATGATAAATGGAGAAAACTGGGTTTTTAAAGATCTACTTTTACCCACGCTGATTGGTCAATTCCAGGCACGTGAAGAGCAACGCGTTGTTGCAAATGGCGGCGATCCCGTTTGCCGGACTTTAAAAAGCCATCGAAAATTTAAAAAAATATGCAAAGTGCGCGCCAACAATACTTTGCGGCAAAAACAGATAGAAAGAGGTCACTTGTGTCTGTTTTAATAGTAGTAGGAACATTCAGAGTACGGAATTGCATTATCTTTTAGGTTGTAAAGGCTGGAGGAAAGTAAAAAATAAAAAATAAAAGTAAAAAATAGATTTTTCCCTGGCATAACGGCCTTATACAATTCACTGGCGTAACGGGGGGGGGGGGGGNAACACGGCGGAGCCTATGCAGGGCTGCTTCAAGCACGTGTACTTGGTAGTGTCTTGACAAATTAAGAATCAAAATTCAAATTGAGTTTATTGATATAAAACCATAATGGTTTACAGAATAAAACCCACGTGATTACAATCGGCATTGGTCAATGACAATCGGCCTAGATCGTCAGGATGAATTGTAGGCCCGGTAAACTTATGCTAAATTGTGTCATAGCTCGATGGTATCGCCATCTATTAAATACTGTGCAAAGCAAAGAGTCAAATATCTCGCTTCCAAAAATCCAATCGATTCTCCATGAGTAGGTCAGTAGGTACCGATCGGCGTTTTTCGGGTCACCGATCACTTACGGTAGCCCACAGAAATTTCGACGCGTGTATAAACTGCTTGATGAACAGGGATCTAGTAACCTCAGTCAGATCAGACTGGCTGCCTGCCTGCCCTTTCCGCCGCAAGGGGCCTTTTGTGGCACTCTTGGTCTCATCTTCGTGCAGCAGGGCATGCCTTTATGGTTTTCCCTCCCCATCTGTCAATTTTTTTAACTTTTTTCTTGATTTAGATGACGATGTGACCCTTTACCATCTAGAGCAGCATGGAAAAGGTTCCTTCACGTATAGGACCACAGATGATATTTTATTTAACAAAAAATATGACTGTCAAGCACGCTCAAAACTGGAATGCATTTGCGTTATTCCGTCACCAAATATAAGGAAGCGGATTTCTGACGTCTTATTCGAAAACGATTCACCTTTATGCTCATATTTTCACTTGTAAAGCCGCCGTTATATACATGTAGGAACTCATTTTTCACTCGTCATTTGTGATTTGGCAGAAATCATCCGTAACCTGACGAATGAACATTGCAATCTCCATTTAACTGTTCACACCGGGTTTAGTTTTTTTTTAAATTGATTTTGAAAGGAAAACGAGGAGTGAAAGCTGAAAAGGGAGGAGTTCATCTCTAAAAACATCGAAATGCGATCCACCCCAGACATATTGAGGGCGGATAATAATGAAGACGAGAAGATCTAGGCCTAGTAAAAATCAGCATATGCCTATGCCTGTTCCACAGAGTCAAAGTTTCGAGTACTAAATATTTAGTAGGTTAATTAAAGGGGTCGTTCACGTTCGGAACCATTTTCCCAACTAATTTTTCATTATGTTGCAGTTGTTTGATTTTCATGATAACTTCAGGTATAATATTTAACAATGTGAACTACATAATCATGAAAGAAAAATGTGACATTAGTTTCATTAATTAGGAAAACAAAAAGCATTTGCAAAATGTCCGAAAACAGCATAAAAACAGTGAAATTATTCCCTTTTTAATGTTTGTTGTACTGGGAGAGTAATGGTATTATTTATCATTCATTGAAAAATCATGACTAAACATATTGGTTTTGCTGAAATATTTGCATAAAATGTGTGATTTTCTTCATTTCTACAGCCCTATTTAAGTGGGGGGGGGGGGGGGGGGGGGGGGANGAGAACAGAACAGCACATCTAGGCCTGTGAGCTTTTGAATGGAATGTTGTGGTAAAGATTATGGTCAATATCAGTGATCAGTGGTTTGTTGGTGTTGCGTAAGGCCCCTTTTACATAGAAGTATACGGTATACGAAAACGCCGGCTTTAAATGGATTCACGACCGTGAAGCCATTGTTAACCGGTGTTTTCGTATACCGTATACTTCTATGTAATAGGCGCCTAAGTCATAAAAGGAATACTTGAATTTGACGTCCCACTGATCACTTAGGCCTACCCACATGTCATGGTTGATTATGCATGTTGTAACTGATATTGACCATAATCTTTACCACGGTGGGGAGCGCGGTGGCATAATGGTTAGGGCTGTGGACTTGTGATCGGAAGGTCGCAGGTTCGAGCCCCGGCCGTGCCACTCTGTAACTCTCAACTGGCCTGAAATGTCCATTGTTTGCGCCAGATTGTGGCTGCCCGTTGGTTTCTACAGAAAGGTTTCTGAATCATAGGCTGGGGTAATAATACTGTTAGGCGCAGTGATATATATATGAACTGCGCCATATAAATACCGGTATTATTATTATTATTATTATTACCACAACATTCTATTCAAATCTGACAGGCCCAGATGTGCTGTTCTTTTCTCCCCCACTTAAATAGGGGGTCCAGAAATGAAGAAAATCACGCATTTTATGCAAATATTTCAGCAAAACCAATGGTTTTAGTAATGATCTTTCGATGAATGATAAATAATACCATTACTCTCCCAGCAGAACAAACATTAGGGAATAATTTCACTGTTTTCATGCTGATTTCGGACACATTGCAAATGTTCTTTGTTTTCCTAATTAATGAAGCTTATGTCACATTTTTCTTCCATGATTATGTAGTTCACATTATAAAATATTATACCTGAAGTTATCATGAAAATCAAACAACTGCAACATAATGAAAAATTAGTTGGGAAAATGGTTCCGAAAGTGAACAGCCCCTTTCCTGTACTGAATCTCTGTACTATCCCCCTTTCCACATGGTCAAATTTCGTTGTTGAAATTATTTGCAAAATGGCACCTTATACTCAAGACTAGCTGAAAGGGCTGCAGCTTTCGGAAGATTATGGGCCGTATTCAAAAAGAAACATCGGTTGACGAAGGAAAAAGCGACGATGATGGATGATACCGTGCTTTCACGATGATGAGAGAAGTGGGCCTTCGATCAGCATGCTGAATAAACTGAGGACAGAAGAATCAGCGTCCTACGATTACCTCATAGGCATTTTTGAGAAAGGACCCTTATCTATTTGGCTTGCCATAGATCACGAACCACGGCCAAGATTTCCAAGACATTTTCGAGGCGAAATTTTGCCTCAGTGTGGGAAATCTGGCAGCCACACATCTTCGAGATCACATCTCTCTCTCGTAGGCCTTGATGCCAACAGAGAATAGAAAAGAGGAATAAGATTTGTCAGAGGCATTCCTCGATTTTTACGGGGTCCCTCAAAAAGGATATACGCTAGTGGGTGAAATGATCGTTTTATATTAAGTCATCGGATTATAAAAATCATCAATCTTCGGATTATATTCACCCTGTGGGACAATAGTGTCTTTTTTGCCGCTGCAGGCATCATCGCTGTCATTTTCCCTAAAATCGTGATATAAAGAAGTTCTTCCATCAGTCATAGTTCGTGTTTACGGCCGAAATGGCGGCCATTTTGAAATGATGCAATGCATGGCGTTTGTGTAAATACGCTGAACATCCTGGCGAAATGAAATGGGCTTTGAGGAAAGGGTCGGTTATGTCGGCCTTACGCGAAAAATGAAGGATAGAAAAATACCGACAAGAAACAAAAAGTCGATTGATCTATGATAATGTCAAATTTGACCCAACCGCCGTTTCGCAGACATCAGCCCGGCAACCAGACGCCAAGTAGAAGTGGAATGAAGAGTAGGTCAATATAGCTGGGACGTGCCTGCATCTCTCGACCAATCAGCGAAGACATTGTACAAAATGGCAGTTACTACGATCGTCACATTTACCCTAGGGGTGCGATCGGTAACCACATCTACTATATTGCTGTTGATTTATCTACACTGTGCATGAGTAATAGGGAATTGCACGGATCTAGATATAGGAAGATTCTTCCCTCGCACGCGCCCGAGTTTAATGCTAGCATAACTGACTTGACCCGTTTTGCAAGGTAAAATTAACACTTCCCAGATACTAATTTCATAGATTTACGTAAAATAAAACAGCCTTCACAGCTGTTACCGTTGAAACAAAAAATGGATCAATAAATTGTTATTATGTGTATTGTTCCAAATTTTTATCACAATGTACTGTCTGAGCTCAATGCAGAGGCAAGCTAACAAAGTTGGTGAAAAGATGGTTTCTCTCAACGAAACAGATATGAGAAATATCAGGAGTGAGTAATAGGAAAATGAGTGGATCTAGATATAGGAAGATTCTTCCCTCGCACGCGCCCGAGTTTAATGCTAACATAACTGACTTGACCCATTTCACAAGGTAAAATTCACACTTCCCAGATACTAATTTCATAGATTTACGGTCATATAAATGGCCTTCACAGCTGTTACCGTTGAAACAAAAAAAAACCCTATTGTTCCAAATTTTTATCACAATGTTCACAAAATTTAACACGCCGTGATAAATTTGAAGGTCAGGTCAAGGTCACATACAAAAATTTGCATAAAGGGAGTTTAAGGGGTGCTGAGTCACATGGTGCCATTAGTTTTTGTGCCCGGAGCTTCTAAGTACCATTTTTTGGCAGTTTTTGTTTGACCCTCAAATTCAAATTTCCCTCCATTTTTACATCATTACTACAGAGCCATCTCTTGGTGAGTGCTGGAACTAAACATCAACAGTGCTGCCATCTTATGACTACTTTAAGAACTAAACATCAACAGTGCTGCCATCTCTTGGTGAATGTTGGAACTAAACCCCAAAACAGTGCT
>NMRB01004701.1:10766-21569 GCA_002633025.1 Notospermus geniculatus
TCCCCCTCCCCCTCCCCCTCCCCTCCCCCTTTCTAGTTCATCATCATATAGAGCCCCCATTTTAGCCCAAAACATTTCTATTTTCGTTGCAGGATATCGGTGCCAGTGGGAACACATTCGGTTGGTTGTCAGGAAAATACTCCATGGAACTAATCGTCGGCGACGCCGTCATCGAGAACCCGTTCTCCTGGCACGTGGCAGATATTTCTTTGACATTCCCAGAGGGGGCAGCACCCATCAAACCGAACGATAAACTATACAGCAAGAAACCTGAAATTGAGGTGAGAATTTCGCGAGAATCACTCGGTGAAACAAGAAAAGTTCAATTAAAAGACCAGGGGCCGTATGCATAATAAGCAAGAAGTCAATCTCCAGAATTCACGAATTTTCGACCCCAACCGGGGTCTTTTTCAAGTGGAACTTTACAATCTGAAACTCTAGAAAAGTCAGTTTCAGATTGTAAAGTTCCACTTTAAAAAGACCCCGGTTGGGGTCGAAAATTCGTGAATTCTGGAGATTGACTTCTTGCTTATTATCATTTTGTGTGTCAATTTTGTGCTATTCTGTATCTTGGGCCGTATGCATTAAGGGAAATTTTACACTTAAGATATTTTATGCATCCGGCCCCAGGGTATTGCCACGTTTTGTCGACAGGTGGCGCCACCGGCAATGATTGCATCATTCTCCATTGTCGTAGTTTTGACATTCAGTGATTCTATCTGCATTATTGTGATTGTTTTTCAGCATATGTTCCGTCCACCAGAGAAGACGCCACCTATGATCGTCTCCAACACCTTCACCGTTCTCGTCCTCTTGCCGATTATTATTCTCCTGATCCTGGTAAGTTGTGCGGTGGAAATTTATATCCCATAGACTAACTTAGACACTGCTGACCTAATATTAATCTGACCGCAAATCGAGTAGGCTACTAAGTCACTCTGAAGTTGGCAGATTGAGACCAACATTTTGTCAATGGGGATCCCAGCTAGGATAGAGGGCAGCACACCGAAACCCGGTCCTATACAATGGTGTGGTCAGACATAATATAGTGAACATGTAGAGAAAGAGAAAAGCCTGGCTGGCCAGTGAAGTTGGGATCTGCAGGCACGTCGGGCAAGGAAGCTATAGTACGTTTAAATCATCTGGCCCCATATTCATAAAACTACATGTACTTTAGTCTGAGTATGGCTCTTATCCTTTGTTCAACACAAATAATAAGTACCACACTCTGACCTAAATATGTTTATGAATACCAGCCCAGGACCCCGATGTGAGGGCTCTTTGGTTGTCAGGCAGACCTTGGTATTGTTGGTGAAGTCTGGCTGTTGAAATGCGTTTTATTGACAGGACACTTCCAGCCAATCCCATGCCTGTGCCTGTGTTCAATTTCAAATCAAGGCCTAGTTGCATGTTCTATACCAAGGTTCAGCTGGTTAGAAAACAATATGCGTTGGACCGTTTTGAATAAACCCTAAGTTCATTGTCCTGTTACGCATATCGGGGTCCAGATGATTTAAACGTGCTTTAGGTAAGAGTGACCTGACTTCTTTGTGTTGTATGTTCTTTTACAGTGGGTTAAAATAGGTGTCAACATCTCCAACTTCCCATTCTCGGTCAGTGCAATTGGATTCCACATCTGTCTAGGAGGTAAGAACACGTTCCTGGCCCGACTAAGGTTGCATTCGAAACTGCCATTCTCAAGTTGAGTCAGCAACTACATGAACTGGACGCAAGGGCCCAACGCGCCGCGTAGCGGCCAACAGCGAAGCTAGCCAAAGACTTGTCACGGGTCATTCAATAGAACTGGACTCATAGGAAATATGCACCTAATGTCCAGATGGAATATACCGGACGGTTGGTTCACGTTTTTAGTGACTGTGAACGTAGATGGGTACATTATGCAGCGATACGCTGACAGATTTGCTGGGGACTTGCTCTGTGGATGTTGTAAAATGCGATTTTTGGAAGATTATTCTGATTTGCAACGTCATTTTTAATTAACATAAAAATATGTTGAGTAGCTGGGATATGTTTATAAACATTTATTGAGCAGCCACTGTCATGACGTGGCCGGCTGGCGCATCGGTAGAGCGTCCGGCTCTGAATCCGGGGCGCCGGGTTCGAGCCTTGCGATGGGAATTTTTATTTTTTTCACGTGTCAGTTTCTCTGTTTATTTTTTTTGCTGAAAACGTTTTTTCGCAGGATGAATATCTCCCCAGCCCTTCCATTTCCCTACAAATCTGCATTTGCTAATAAATACTTATAACCACAGATCCCTGTCAGCTGCCCTGCATTCAGAGAGACTTTTCACTAAAGTCTCTCTGAATGCAGGGCAGCTGACTACCATCCACATTCCCCTCCCAGTCACCAAAAATATCAACACCACAACTAACGTTCAAGACTACTGGGTCAGCACGAGTGGTCATGAACGGGGATTCGAATATGCCCTCAGTGTTTGTTGTTACACTCTGGAAAAATTGGCTGACTTAAGGCCCGTTTCCACTATAGCGGATTCCGCCGCGGCGAGCGGAGCGGTTTTCACAGGCATTGGGATAATCAATAGGCCATTGTATTGTTAAACCATCAAAGGATTATCCAAAGCCCTGTGAAAACAGCACCGCTCGCCGGAAACCGCCGCGGAATCCGCTATAGTGGAAACGGGCCTTTATGCATGGTGTCTATTGAAGTGGAATTCGATGCTCATGCTATGCAAACACAACCAGCAAACTTGTACTGCCCAGTGTCCAAGTTTTCCTAGACTGTTTGCTAAATCAACCAGGGCTGTTTGAGCCGTGAAGTTCTATGTGAATTTCATGGTTTAGGAAGTCCCTGACAGTAACTGCATAGTAGAATTGAAGTAATTTGTTTTTCTGGGCCTTAGTTGTGCAAACACAACCAGCAAACTTGAACTGCTCAGTGTCCAAGTTTTCCTAGACTGTTTGCTAAATCAACCAGGCCTGTTTGAGCCGTGAAATTCTCTGTGAATTTCATGGTTTAGGAAGTCCCTGACAGTAACTGCATAAAGTGGCTGAAAGAGTTTGCTTGCAATTCTAGGCCTAAGTTATGCAAATACAACCAGCAAACTTGTACTGACCAGTGTCCAAGTTTTCCTAGACTGTTTGCTAAAACAACCAGGGCTGTTTGAGCCGTGAAGTTCTGTGTGAACTTCACGGTTTAGGAAGTCCCTGACAGTCATTACATAAAAAGCCGTTGAAATTATTTGTCATTCTAGGCCTAAGTTATGCAAACACAACCAGCAAACTTGTACTGACCAGTGTCCAAGTTTTCCTAGACTGTTTGCTAAATTAACCAGGCCTGTTTGAGCCCGTGAAGTTCTGTGTGGACTTCACGGTTTAGGAGGTACCTGACATACATTGCATAAAGTGGCTGAAATATGATGTAGTTTGTAATTCTACGCCTAAGTTATGCAAACACAACCAGCAAACTTGTACTTACCAGTGTCCAAGTTTTCCTAGACTGTTTGCAAAATCAACCAGGCCTGTTTGAGCCGTGAAGTTCTATGTGAACTTCACGGTTTAGGAAGTCCCTGACAGTCATTCCATGAAACTTGATCGACAATCAGCCGCACACAGCAATGCACCGATATCATAAAGGAATCAACCATAAAGGTTCAACTGACAAATTTAGTATTTTATAAATGTGGACAACATCCCTTTAAAACCCAACAGATTTGCATTCTGACGTTACCATGTGATAGGCAAGACCCTTCTGCACATTCACTGCAAATTTTGTTGAATTCCGACTAGTTGATCTTATGATACAAAAGGTCTGAATTAATGAGAACCCCACAAACGATGTGTGTTCAGGGTCATCGGTGTACATTTGAATAGGCTGACGTACATTTGTACATGGAACACTAATTGTGCTGAAAATAGCTCAGTTATCGTCAGAAATGGAATTCAAAGCATCATGTTGGCAGGTTATGTACCTCTTCACCACAAAACAAGTTTAAGCTCGTGCCTATTACGTAAAGCCAAAATTCAGGCAGTGAGAGACATCTGGTGGCAACACAGGAAGTGTATCCCTCAGTAAGCTCATCGTTCGCAGTTAAACCTTTATGGTTGATTCCTTTATGCCAATATTCATGTCGCAGCCAACTTGGCTACGACTCAAATATCACTGCGCCAGATATGGCTAAGCATTGTGCCTCACTTTGGCTCCACTCAATTGAATTCGATCTCGGCCGATCTATTGACATTTTTGCACCTTTTTTTCAGCGATCTTTGCCCTCTATTACCTGTACTGGACAAGACTTGACATGTTCACCACACTACGATATTTAGGCATCATCGGTATCCCGACGTTTATCTTCGGCAATCGTCTCCTGCACACGCTCGCTTCGGTTAGAAAGTCGCTGTAAGTATGGATAAGTAACCAAGTTGTTGGGGTGCAAAGCGAAAAAAATATCTCGCCTGCTACCAATGTCATGGGTTCGATTCCCAGTCATGCCAATGGCTTATGTGGTAGAGCGGGCAATCTTGATTCCACAGCAGCCGTTGTCTCCTGGGCAGGGTTTCCGCCAGACAAAAAAAGGGTACGGTCCAAAAAAAAATTTTTGAAAAAAAAAATTTTTTGAAAAAATTTTTTTTAAATTTTTTTTTCGGTGATTTTAACACTTTCACCGCCAGACTTTTTTCAACATTTTTTAAACATTTAGGCCACGCCAATTTCTTTTCTTGCATAGCGGGCAGGTCTGCCAGAAATGGAATGTAGGAGGGAGGAATAAAAATAAAAATAAAAGTCCATCCAATTGACAATTTTTTAAATTTTCACAGTCGTATCGAGAACAAATTGTAGGCGGTGAAAATAAAAATAAAATTTTAAGGAAAAAGACAAATTGAACTGCAAGATGGTTTTAAAGACATGAAAGAAGGAAAATTCAATAGGGCTTTTTGGTAGGCATATCAGGAATAAAGTAACACTACAGAGTTAAATTTATTTAATTCCGATACTACTACACGTATAAATCGCAACAATGAATTACATTAATACTCTGGATGGATGACAAGTCTAATGTATTCGGTGTCCAACATTTCCATCACAGAAACAGGACTGACTGCATCTCTACACATTACCTGCTGTGAAAGGCCTCTAGTCATTCATTAGACTCCACAAGTGAATTCAAATTTCCCGCCTATTACACCATATTAAAGCAAGGTATTTTCTGATTGGCTTCTGCGATTTCCAACTGAGTCAAACAAACTTGATAACTTGGCCCCAAAATGATTAATCTAAGTAACGCTTGCAATTAAATCAACAGCATACTGAACAAAAGACCCAATTTCAGCCTCTCATAGTGTCCATCATAGCTTATTTCTGCTCATTAGGTCAGACTGGCTGACCAGAAACATCGTAGGTACACACTTGGCGGGAAGCCAACTCTGGGGGCCACTGTCGATTGTAGCCTATTCAGACAAAACAAGTAAATATATTATCATAAAAATGACCTAGACGGGCAAGCGTTATGTCACTGGAAAGGAAATTTCATCAGGAATCCAACCAAACAGTTTTTGAGGCGATTTCTTTTCATCCCAGAGAAATAAAACCAAAAGTTCAGGACACTGTAGAGGTGAAAGCTATCCTCAAGTCGGGATCGTCGGTAACCCGCCAGTGCCTTGGAGACAAGTACGTCCTTCCACCCCAGTTATCTCCGCCGATCTCGGAGATTACTAAGAAGATTTTAATGTAAGTTTAGTCAAAAGGGCACCAAGGCACCTGGGGGAAAGGGCACGACAAAGTATTGCCTTCATACGTCTTGAAATCGATAGGGCATCACGGCAGTTGCGCGGGGCACGACGGCGAAATGCCATCGTGAAATTCGCACCCTGTCAGGTTGCTCGATTTCAACAACTTTACGTCAAACTTCTCGAAGAAATGCTACGAAAACACAGTTTTTAAAGTGACAAAAAAATGCCAGACTGTATTTTAAAAACAAAAACACTAGATAATATTTTCGGCGCATACTTTGAAAATAAAACAGAAAATATTCACGAATCTTTTCGGCGGGAATTTTAATATTAAAACATGCTTTGGAAAGACTTCGTTTTCGGCGGGAATTTTAAAAACTTTCCACTTTTTCGGGGCGAATTGTCGGCGGGCCCGCTATGCAAGAAAAGAAATTGGTGTGGCCTTACCTAATTTTAATACAAAGTATCTCAAATACAGGAAGGGGATAACTCCTAACACAATATACCAGCAGAACAAGGAAGTCGCCAGCTTCATTTTGATACCAATATATCTGCTATCAGTACGAAACTTTTATGAACATAGTCTGTAAATAAGGCTGTTTTTTTTCATTTTTTCCACGAGTATCAGAAAAAAGTTAGAAAAATGCATTAGCTGCCATATTACGTAATGCATTCTCCAATAAAACGGATATTTCAAAACGATGTTACTCCAAAACCATTTGACTCCAGTTGTTCATGGTACTGCCATCTATATTACTGTGCAAAAACCACAAAAAAACGGAAAAAAACGGAAATTTCCGTTTTTGGCGGTGAAAGTGTTAAAAAGGTTTTAAACGATTTTTGGTGCCATTTTAGGCGTATTTTGAAGCATAAAATCCCCACGCCGATCATGCCGGTTGTTTGGTTTCATCCGGCATATCATGGAAAAATGGTTACCCAACGTTTTTGAGGGTACGGATACGTACCCTGGAAAAATTAAGGGTACGGAATTTTACCCTCTGGCGGAAACCCTGCTGGGGCTTCGTGTTCTCCTACATTTGTGACCGGGTCTGTGGAAACCGGGCCAGAGTGGTGGAGAGTGACATAGACCTTGATCATACCTGCGTTTTCCTGCAGGCAGAGCTCTAATGTATTCAGATAGAGCATAGTACATTTTACACTACACTAACGTCGGAGAATGTAAGCACTTTCTGAATTCAGTGCAGTTAGCTTTAATAAGGCGTGTTCACATTAGCACTTCAAAGCGATCTGAGACCGGTTTAAACAGTTAGTGCGCATTAACCGTTAGTGCTACAAAGTTTTTATTAATGCGATCTCAGGCCGGTCCAGCGAGTCCGCTTCTTGTAGTGATCTCAGGCCGATTCGGTTTACAGTAGTGTCACCGTGCTGACTGGATCGCTCCAAACTGTTCATACACATGTCTAGACCGGCCTAGGTTTGCTGAATCGGCCTGAGATCGCTACAAGAAGCAGACTCGCTAGACCAGCCTAAGATCGCATTAAAAACTCTGTAGTGTGAACGCGCCTTGAGCTAGACCGGCCTAGCGAATGCGCATTCCCGAATGCGAAATGGGGAATTCGGTCTCAGATCGGTCTAGATGTGAACGCGGCTTTCAGAACAAATCTGTGACAAGATCAGCCCCGATGATTTAAAAGATAGAGCAGACCCTGACGACTATTACGTCATTTGATGTGTCAATTTTGCTATGAGGGGCTGAATTTTGTCTTGTTTTCTGGGGTCTAACCCTGAGGTGCCGATCTGCAGCGCGACTGGTTTCGCCAGCTCGACGTGCAAGGTTCAATTTGAAGCCGGCTTGTCAAGCTCGCTCGATAAATAACACTGAATCCACTTACTGCTCATCGAGCGGCTTGACAAACAAGGCCCAAAATTGTGCTGATTAATCGAGCAGCTCGATGAATAAACCCGGTTGACTCCCTCATATTTGTGAGGCAGTCTAGGAAAACCCAGCGGATGTCGCATTTGAGGAAAGTGTTATTTGTTAATGGCCTTGGTGAACCTGCACATTTCAATAGCTGACATGTACTACATAACAGGTAAACGGCAGCTAGGCCGAGAAAATCAATGCACAGGCAATCTGACAACCCTTGTTTCAAACTCGTCCCCAGTGGGTTTACGTTCCTACAACACCACTGGAAAGGGCTGACGACTTCAGGAATACTGAATACTAGGAATACAGCGACATCGGCCGGGTTTTCCTAGACCGCCTTACATTTGTGACCCATCACCACAAAACCAGTGCTAAGTCGTTCTGAAGTTGGCAGGTTGAGACCAACGTTTTGTCAATTTCAGTGGCCTAGGCTTATTGTCTGTCATTTGTAAAATCTGAGTGATTACATTTCTTCCNTTGATAATCGTTTGAGCTATTGTATTGAACCTTTGTATGTATTTACCTCTAGGTTGTAGTGACTTCCTGACGAAGTATTGGTGAAATCTAATCCTTGACTTTGCCGCCAGGAGGCCAAAACCAAACTCACAAAATCTGTTATGTACGCTTTGGTCACAGATATTGTCAAAGATGGCTTGTATTGGATTCTGATATGGCTTATGCTTTCCACCACTGTGCTAAAAAAGCCAAGCGGGCACAGTGCCTTTGGCACTATTTTTCTTCGAGGATCTGTTTTCAACTCGCATAAGTTACAGGTGTTTAGATTTGACAAAAGGAATGTTTTGGGGCTCCTTCAGATTGGTTATGTAAGGTTCAACTGTCTTTCCTCTTGGTCATCTCCTTGCCGTTAGTTCTGTGCTTGTGTCCTTCAGGGAAACTGACCGGAATCTGTTTCATATTTTGTTTAGACTCAAGGCAATGATCTAAAGCAGGACAGAACAGAACTAGTTCAGCATGTTGCCAATCTCGAGAATAAAGTCAGAGAACTTAACGCAGCACTGCAGGAGACACGGAAAGAATCAGATGCTCTAAAGGTACTAATAATTCTTTCTTCAGGAACCTCTGCTTCTGCTTTGGATGATGGTTTGGGGGAGTTGGAGAGCAAGGGCTGGTTCCTGATTAATGCAAGCAGTTTTCAGTTTTTTTCAGCAACATTGGTGCTACACATTCCTGGGAACTCTGACTTCAGCTTTAATTGCTTCTGTCCGCATCAATCATTTCTGCTTATCAGTGGTCTTGGTTTTACCAGTTGGCAATGGTATAATTCAACCTTGCAGAAATGAACTTAATTTATAATTTATGAATTTTCCATTTGCTTCTTTTGTTTGCTATGAGTTTGGTAAGTGCAGGGTTCAAATGACCTGCTGCAACCATACCTGTGCTAAAGTTTCTTTGAATAAACCTTACCAATCTCACTCCTACTCTTTCTCTAGTCATTATGACTAAGGACTTGCTTAGTTGGCAGAGTGTTGTTTCTGAGCTATACCAGGCTTCGAGGACCTTGTCTCTTTAGAATGATCATCTTTTGCTGTCATTCTCTTACTAACATCTTTGTCTGTCTTCTCTTAATCCAGGACCTCGTCAGGGAACTAAAAAAGGAAAAATCTGAATTAAACTTTTATAGGATTAAACTTGAGGAGAGGGTTATAAATTTGTGGACAATTTTCTGTGGGAAGGTGGAGGTAAAAATAGGAGGCTTGTGTTGTTCTTGAAAAAGTACATAAATGTGGTTCTGGGACAGTTGATCTCAAGATTTCCATCAATTCTTCAACCTTTCTTCAATGAAGACAGAAGCTTTCTGCTCAAACCATTCAGATATTGGTTGATGTTCTCATGACGTAGTTCTTCAATTTTCTACTGAAAGGTGGAGGTATATCTCAGACACTCTATCTTTAGGTTTGTTTACACCTTACATTTGCAGTGGATAAATAAGGCATTTTGGCCCATTCTTCGGGGTGTAGATGAACATTACGTTTCTTTCTATTCTTCTTGTCCTTCAAGTGGAAACTCCATTGAATCGGTTCACAGGTTCTGGACTATGTTCTGAATTTCACACGTCGTCAAAATCATTCTTACAGTAGTGCTTCATCATTCTGCTTTATTCATAAATGGAGGTAGACAAATTGTGACTTATCCATTTCATAATAATGATATTTCTTGTGGTTTAAAGGCAACATCTGATTCTCGAATTCGGGAGAAAAAGGATCTCTTGACAGCCATGCATGATCTTATGGAAAAGGCCCACTCTAAATGCCAAGAGGCAGATGATCTCAAGGTATATGGTGAANTTTTGCTGATTTTCAGCCTGTTTGATGCCTTTATTGTATCACTGTTAAATCCTCATCTATGGCCAGAAGCTGTTTCTCTTTCAGAGTTTGGGGAAATCCAATGTCTTTTATAACAATACTGCCATCTCGTTCTAATGCACTCACTCTTTCTTTATTATAAAGCTCCTGCCATGTACCGAATCTTTCCCCTTGCTTATTTTTCTTCTCTACAAGAAATGGAACAAATTGAAAGACGTCATGAATTAGGTGATTACGGTTTCTAATGCCTACGTATCTTATATTTCAATTCTTGATTATCCTATTTTACAGAATAAATTAGACTCCTCCAGTTATGAGAATGAGCACTTAAAGCAGCAGCTTCAGCATGCTAATGATAAGGTAAGTACCATGATACAAACTCTAGACTGCAGTCAAGAAAAATACACAAAATTTATTTGTCTACTTTCACCAATCAGGAAAACAGGTTCTGCATACTCTCTGGATAAATATGACTTTAAATGCCTTTACCAAAATTGCAAAAGCTTCCTGGACGCCAAAATACAAATCTTTCGAATGAACTGAGTACTAAGTCTTCTTTAGTGTGCTGTCGCCAGCCAGGGAACCAATGTTTAGTTTTTGACATGAGAAACACTTTTTAGCTCAGCTGACCAAACGTCAGCGGAGCTAGTCATATGTATACTGAGTGGCGTCCGTCGTGTGTCTGTGTGTGTGTGTGTGTGTCGTCCGTTAAACTGGCACGTTTCGCAACCGCAAGGCCGAGGGTCATGAAAGTTGGTGGAGGGGTAGGCCCTAGGAAGGACTCGAAACAGGACCAAAAATTATTGCGATCTGACCTACATTCTGCTCTCCAGGGGGCATTTTCCGTAAAATGGAAAACCCCAATAACTCGGTCCAGAGGCA